>KK502400.1:4522863-4591161 GCA_000688735.1 Glossina austeni
ATCGGATAAGAAATTAAAATTTTTATTTCGTAACGAATGCTCCAGTGACCTGAACAGATAGTAGTCCGATGGTGCTAGGTCTGGAAAGTATGGAGGGTGCGGTAGAAGTTCCTAGCCTAAGTGCTTAATTTTCTCTTGAGTAATCTTCGCTGCATGCGGACTGCATTATCTTGTTGGAGCATCACACCTTTTCTGTTCATTAAAGCTGGTCTTCTTTCTATGAGTGCGGACTGTAACCGTTGTAATTGTTGACAATACAGGTCAGCAGTAACTGTCTCCCCAGGTTTCAATAATTCGTAGTGCGCTATACCGCAACAATCCCACCAAATACACAATAACACCTTCCTCAGGGATAGGGTTGGTTCAGGGGTTGGAAGAGGTCTCCCGTTTGCAGACAACCATTGTTGCGATCGTTTTATGTTATCATAAAGGGTCCATTTTTCATCTCCAGTTGCGATCCTAGACAAAAAAGGATCTCTGCTTAGTCTGGTGAGCATGGAAATACAAATTGTTCGCCGAAGATCTTTATTGGCCTCAGACAACAGGTGTGGAACCCATTTACCTTGTCTACGTACCTTGCCAATTTTTTTTAAATGCCTTTGTACGGTGGACCAGGTAAATTCAAGGCTTCTTGATAGTTCCTGTATAGTTAACCTTGAATCGGACTCCACTAGAGATTTTAAGGCGTCGTTATCGAATTGACCTGGGCGTCCAGTTCGATGCTTATCTGACAGGTCATAATCACTTACAGCAAATATTCTGAACCAACGTTGACACTTGTTGACCTTCAACACATCTCCATATATGTCGCAAATTTTGCTTGTTGTTTCCGTGGCACTTAAACCGGCGTTTAAATGGAAAAGTACACAATTACGAATATGGCTCTCAGATGGTACAAAGTGCGCCATTTTATTACATTTATATTGTTGGGAATAAATTACTAACAAACTGGTTGAAGAATAACAGCAAAGAAAAGTATGCTTACACTTGTCTGGTTGCCGCAGGACTATTGAGAAATGGTATCTTGCGAAAATAATTGATTAATTATGGGTCCCCCTAATATATTGGGGCCACACCATTTCATTCAAAGCAACTGCTCCACTCACATCGTACTTGTCAAGTTTCTGTTTTTTTTTAATTTTAGACCATTGCTTTCAATATGTAATTACGTGCCATTATTCCAGCCTTTAGCCAAGTCTGACCTACCTGATGAACTTTGCCCTCGTGAAAGAATTACCTTTCAAGCCCACAAAAGTTTTTCAATTTTTTCTAAATATTTCTGTCAAATTTTTTTATCTCGACACGTTGAATAATGGCCGAAAAGCTTTTTATGACCTTTTTTGTCTTGTCTTGGTGCAATTACAAAATTTATAAAAAAAAACTGAACCACTGTCAAAATCTTCAACACATACTACTGTTATTAGAGCCGCCGATGTTTGGTAAAATCGCTTGACATACCAGTTTCTCTATCCAAACAAAAAAACAACAAGTAAGAAAAGTATATTCCTACCGAATCGTCCATCCATCCCATCACCATTGTCCTGTGGAAGATTGCAAAAAAGGAAAAAAGTAAATATGCATATTGGATGGGCGTGGCTAATGTTTGCTATTCTTGGAAAGTACAAATTTATATTGTGTGTCTGTTGTAGAGGACAAGCAACGCGTGGACACGGAAGCAAAAGTGTTCTCAATTTTATTTGCATAGATGTGTGTGCTGTGTAGGCGTGGCCTTTTGACCTGCTTGCACAATTCTCCTCACTATTTTCAAATTTTTAGACGAACGAGGAAATTTCTATTACAGATACTACGCAGTTTGATAGATGGACAAACAGGCAGACAAACTTCATTCCGAATTTAAAACTGGCCAAGAATTTATATGTTTATACTTTACAGAGTTTTTGAACCTTGCTTCTGCGCGGTATAAAGGCATTGAAAAAGAAATTGCATTTTTATACACTACAATACTTGGTAGGCATGGTCAATATTTCTCATTTTTATGCACCTCCAAATTTTTGAAGATTTATCTGGTGTAGTTGATGAGTAATGAACAAAAAACCAATTTTTTATTCGTTTTGAATAAAAGAGGTGTTCTCAGTTCACGTGCTACTATTAGCGTGTCTTTCGAACAACTCAGCCCATTTTCAATAACGACTTGCGTACAAGAACTTTCAATGTTTCTGGCGTTTCGCTTGAAGTCGATAGCTACATTTTTGCAGCCAGGAGAATGTTTACAATAGACATTACGCAGAAAGACAGATGGTCAGACGGACAGACAGAAACGATTCAAAATTTAATACTGATGAAGACTATATACACTTTGTGGGGCTTCTAAAGCTCCCTTCTGGGCGTTGCAAAGTTTTGGATAAAATGAATATATCCGTCATCCTTCGGTGTTGGATATAAAAAACGCCCTGTGTGTTATGGTCATGGCGTTCATGATGACGCTGAATTTTATGAACGGCAGGTTAATTGGCCTTTGAATAACCAATCGTTCCAGTTTTTAAAATGCTCGGCAACATAGATCGAATGTGAATTCGTTCATAGCCCAAAAGATTCGGCAAATCACTTATTGCACTTTTGCAAAATAATCACTTTCTGCGACGAACCCACCATTATGAGTCTGCTTGTTGTTACGCATGATAGCCCTATTTTTATGCGTATAAATATTGTTTAAAAAATTTTATTTTGTCAAAGTCCAAAAAAGTAATTTTTTAAAAGCTGTTTTAAATACGTTCCAGACAATTCGACGCCTGTAGGAGTAACTTCTATAGCACTAACGTCAACCTTCACATCTTTAAAAGCCGAATCTGCTTTCAAGGCTTCAGTAAGCTCCTCATATCTTGTATATCTAGTAGTGTGAGGAGAGAAGGTCTGTTTCTGAAAGAAATATGAAGTAAGCGTTCATGCAGAATGCGCTTTCATTCTCTCGCTTTAGTTGGAATGGTCCATTTTATACTTTTGTCTCTATATAATACAAAATGATTTTATAAAATTTAATTAACTTTTTATATAAGAAATAATAATAAATCATTTTGCAGTTGAACGCAATTCTTCGAAGTCGACTCACTAATTCCTCACGGAGAATATTAAAATACTATTCGTTAATGCTATTATTACTTCAAAAATAATGTGTTTTCTTTTTGTGAAGTACGAATTTTAGCTTCAAACGTAACAAGAAACAGAAGGCTTTTAACGGTGAAAAAGTATTTATCGCTAATATACAGAAGCCATTATCTGAAAGGTTGTCTCGAAAGAGAGGAGTAAAATGATACCAACAATGATTGCTGGTAAACCTTCACTCAACCTTTTCTCCATTTTTGCCATAAATAAATAAACATTTCACACAAAATCTATTTCATTTATATCTTATCTGAAATGATTCCTCTAATGAATACAAATTGAATTTAGTGGTATTTCATGCATTATTTATTAGCATTATTTTGCATTAATTATACGTATAAGTTTTTGTATTGTTTGAGCAGAGAGAGAGAGAGAGAGAGAGAGAGAATGATGACATGCATAAATGTTAAATAATATAAATTTTAATACATTATATATAAAACATTATTTACACAAAATTATACTTCATATGATTTACAATTCCACCTGAAACCTATATATCAAAAAAGAATCACATTCTGAAGAAAGAAAAAGATGTTATCTCTCAGTTCATAATTTATATGTTGATATTGCTCATTAAACAATTCTCATTTATTATAATATTGAAACAATTGACCATTAACGAAACTTAGTACATCGGCCTAAGATGAAAGAGTATTCGCTTTGTCATGCCGTTTGCACTAACCCAGAAGTACGCATTTTAAGTCGTTCAAGTTTACAGATGTAAATAAATCCATGCAATTATCGGTTGGTTCCCATGTCAGCAACTCAAGCTCTTACACTTACATTCGCAGGTCACTTCTGCAAATCAAGTTTTAAAAATGCATGTAATCCACACTTAAACTCGCCCACAATAACCAAAAGTCCAAAAAGGACTGAAACCCGTTTCTGCATTTGCAAAACGATATCTTATATAATTGACAGTCTATGGCTGATATTGTTCCAAAAATTTCTTGACAATAATCGTTTGATTTTTTAAAAAAATTTATAGAAAAATATTCGTGGCACCATAAACATGCAAGCGACAACCATTCACTCTAGAAAACGAGGTGAAAGTTGGGGTCGAACTTTTTTGGGGAGTGAAACATTGCCATTGTGGCCCCAATTTCTTGTTAAAATCATATGACATTATGAGACATGGACTGGATGGGAAATAGTAGGAGGCACCATACCTATAGAAAAAAACATTTTTACATATTACGGTCCAGATGCAAGTGGAAGCAAATCGAAAGGACTCTGTTTACTCACTTTTGCTTTCCATGAAAATGTTCGATCTAAAAATGTGATTATTTGATCTCAACTCAACTCAACATCTTCTAGAGTTAATCAAATTGGATACGAAAATTAATTATAAATCAAAATTGAAATCCTTAGAAATATGTAAACTAGATTTACTTCCACGGGAGGATGTTAATGCCATTGTGTTTTTTCACCGCCTGGTAATGAGCCTATTTATACTTAAGGTCTTGCAGGAAATGATTCAATTTTCTCATGGTACGATATCGGAACAGGAAAGCTCAAGTGCAATAATATGCCACGTAGCGAACTATCTTTACAGGAGCTCATCACCTTTACACCAAGCCCATCATCAATGAAACGCAAGATCCGCAAATGAAAATAACACATTGGGTAGCGGCATAAGTTCAATCTCCGGAGTAGGAAAGTTCAAGCGCGATAATATACCACGTAGTAAACGACCTATACACGAAGCAGTTCCTTGGAGCTCTCTATAACGGCCAGCATCCACATCAACAATCAAGGAATAACGCTAATCAATTATTGGTCAATGGTGTACCTCCGTAATTAAATAAACATTTCTTAGCTTCACATGTTAGGTGAACTAGTTTTTCGTTTTTATTGAATGATTTTAATGAAACTCAAAGTGTATGTAAATAATAATGAATATAATGCTTTCCAAATACGTAAACAATTCATCTGTGTGGCTTTTTTTTTTTAATTGAACGAATATGTACCATTTACATAAAAGTACAACAACAAGTAAAACAATTGTATTCGATCATGACCGAACCTTTTGTGCCCGTTACCGTTGGCCTAAGAGAGACAAAATAAGTAAAAGAACTAAATTGTCACGCTCTATAATATGAAGTGGGCGTGGCTGATTTTTCCTATTTTAAAAATGAAAATTTTGATGGCATAAGCGTGTCGCCATTGTAGGCGTGGCCTTTGAAAAGTTTAATTCACTTCCGAATTTATTTGCAAAGTTATAGACGATATCTTCATTTTCACTAACGGGAAAATGCCCTTCAGAGTTGGACGGACGGAGAGATGGACAGACATGTCTAGGTGCATTCTGAATTGGAAACTGGCCAAGAATTTATGTACTTCATGGGGTTTCTAAAGCTTGTTTCTGTGCGTTATAAAGGTATTGAGAAAAGAATTCATGTAATGCGGCGACCGAACTGAACCCGGATGAATCAGGAACTGGTTTCTTTGAGTTTATTTTGAAAACGAGAGAATTTACGACCAACAGTAAGCCAGAACGGGAAATACATTAGAATATTCTACATATCTTCCAGCTTTTGTGTCGGACATATTTTATGCGAAGCCCCGTAAATCCCTCAACTTGCAGTTACTAACTACAAGTTCCCTACTATCTCTGGATAGTAGTGAAAGTTAAGGTAGTTAATCCACCCTTTGGCACATATTTGCAAGAGCTTGAAAGAATCAGAAGTCATCTGTTCATTGAGTAAACGCGCACACACACGGTAAGGCTACATAATCGTTCGTATAGTCTTTTCATGCAAAACGAAGTTGGGTAAGAAAATCGAAAAAATCTTTCTCTACAACAATTTCTTGTTAGAAAAACGATTTTCGCATTATCGATCATATATAATATACGTATTTATTGTTGTAAAAAATTATTCAATATTAAGAGAAGCAATTAACATAATAAACAATGCTCAGGAGATACTGACTGGCCAGGGCACTCTGCAGCCTTGATCTACTTAACTAAAAAGTAGTGTGTTTGCTATCTCGTATGTATCTCGCATTCGAAGTACTTGAATTACACAAATTAATGTTAGACGAACTAATTCGAAATATTTTTAATAGTAAAATAATCATGATTAAGTAAAATAAATTAATAATAATACATGAAACTACAAACAATGAAAAATTACTTTTTCATGCTTAACAACATGTGTAATGTTGTAAAGAAAAAAGCTTCAATTTGCCATTTTGGAAAGGTTCAATTTAAGGCGTGCAAACATTAAAAAATATTTGATTACAATTTTCTCGTACCGACCAAATTGTCCTTCTATCGAAGTCAAGTGGATTATTATCACTTGAGTTTTTTTCTTGAGTTTCTTTTTCTTCAGTCGTGTTATTGCTAATCAATTGCGGCTTAATTATGGTTTTTCCAAACACCTCCCAAACTAATTCACTGTAATTGTGTCGATCGGTTGTTGATACGACGATGTCTGCTTTTGTCGAATTCTTTGCATTAATTATATCAACACTATTATCGCTCCGATCAATTGTTTCTGAATCGTTGGATCCAGATAAACTCTTGCCATCTGCTATGTTACGGAAAAATTCTGACAGCACAACGATATATATAATGCATTTAAATATCATTTTCTTTATTTTTTATGAAAAATTTTTTTTTTTTTTTTTCGATTATTATTTTGAACGTGTAGTTAGTTGTTGGAAGAAAGCTAATCTCGTGCTTATAGCAAACACAGCAATAATTTATTATTTTTAATACTAGACACTATATAGTAATGGATTTGTAACGTATGGTATGATAACGCGATTCAAACGAAAACTATTTCAATTTGTAAATAAAAAATTAACTCAGTCATTGCAGCAACAATTTGTTTGTTTGTGTATATATATTATGCAACATAATCACACATCCGAAGAGTACACTAATCTTTTCAATTCCCTCGTACTATTTACATATACGCCTTAAAGATTTCATAGTACATATATATGTAGAAATATGTACCTACGAATCGAATCGTATCTGTATATAGGGGCATTTTATTTGAGTAGTGAGGGGTTCTAAAGTTTCTTACTTATTATTGAGAGTGAGATCATATGTAGAATAGAACACACTTTACAGATTTGTGTAAATTTTTTTATATAAAAATTCATACTCCCCCTCTTTCTGATGCTGACGCCAGCTTATGATCATTCTAATCCCCATTAAACCAAGTCTGTGTCGTTCGGTTAAGAAATAGAGCAAATCACGATCAGAGAGAGAGATGCACTTAATTGCAAACCCTATCCCTTTCACACTCAAAAAAAAAAAAATAAACTGAAAATTTCTTTTGATTATTCTAATGAATATTCAGCACTCTTGCTATGTATGTGTGGAAACCAGTACTTGCTATGTATGTGTGGAAACCATTGCCAGCCTTACTGTAATTTGCTTTGATGAGCATCTAGTGTTCGCTATACAAATTTGGACTCTTACTAGGATTGAACTAGATTTTGTTTTTTTTGCCTGGTAAGGTATAGTGGGGGAGAAGAGTGGGGAAAATAAAAGAAATTAACTCGATCACAATGTATTTCATCTTAGGCGTAATAAAAAGAAAACTTAAGTAAACTTAATGTTTAGTTAGTAGAGCATGGATATGAGTAAATGGACTTAATTTCAGACATTAAGTTAGGATAACATTTGGTGCGATGAAAAAAAAACCATAAATTATGTTAAAATTATATTACCAAATAGTATTATCAAAAATCAATAAACTTGCTTACTGTCCGTAGATTTAAATAATTCATTTATCGACATACTTTGAAATCACATGATAGACAACACCGATGACTTTCTTAATAATTTTTAGTTTCAGTGTTGAAACCAATTTTTGCATCACTTAAACGAAAGAAATCATATAATGTTTTTTTAGTTTACTAATAAATTAAGCTGATAAAGAGAATAAATTGTAGTTGAGGATTATCAGGCCCGCTTGCACGCATATATACACTTTTGTTTACTCTAAAGCCGACTATGCTTTACGGACTGAAATTTCTTTATTTATATTCATTTATTTAACATTAGAAATACCGACGTTTGACCTAATTTCACTCTTATGGGTCATTTTCGACCCACATTTGTCAAAACGCTGCGGTCACAAAAGGCAGATGCAAAGCTGAAATTTAGGGGGAAGAAAATTGCTTAATCCATTTGAAGTCCACGATTAAAAAATGCTTCAGATATATGCGCACGCACCCTACATTAGAAATTTACACTGACATGCGTGGTAGTAAATTGGATGGCCTGTTAACAAACGCATCGCAAGCATTTATGAGCTAAATGTGAAGCTGGGCCTAATGAACAACTGAGCCACAAGTTTTCGAAAATACACTCACGAAGTCAAAAGTTACAAGCGAACTCACAAAAGAAAATGTCAGGGTCTTGCGGATGAATATATAGGCAAATCGCACCGATCTCTCAAATTTTGTATTCACAACCGATTAAGGAAGATTTCTGTCGAATTGCAGCTTCCTATCCTGACCTTTGTAATTACAGCGATTCCACAAAAGTTCTGAGTCGAAACGAGCAGAACGGTAGAAAGACTTATATGCCATCTATACTTCCAAAACTGAACCATGTAGAGAAAACCTGATTATAGGAATTTTAAAGGCCTTCTCCTCTAAAAAAAAAAAAAAAAAAATGAGAACTTTAGATGCCATACCATACCATACATAACCATTTTTCTTAAGCTCACCTGTTCAAAAAGACCTCCGCCGTAGTTCTAGTGTTAATGATCAGTTTGCTTTAATTTGAGTACGAACATAGCATTCATAGCGTTCATGAGAAAAATTCTTGCGCCAAATACTTAAAATATAAATATATATATATCTTTTCTTTTGGCTCTGCGCTAATCTCCCAAGTCGTTGCAATGCTTAATTTACCGGGGGAATAGCAAGCCCTAATTATCTTAATCAAGTTTATTATATAGTAAATTACGACTTTATCTCAATGCAACATACAATTGAAAATATTCGTTATTTATTGTACGTAATAAGAATTTCTGCTTTTTATTTAAGCGCCAAATGAAAGCTCAGTATTAAAAGGCGTAAACAAAACTTATCTTTAACTAAGTTTCGTTATTCGATTTCCGAGTTCTTCTGCATTTTTGTGTAGCTTTTTGCAGACTATAAAACGTTAATTAGAAACGTATTAAAAGCCCGCATTTCATCTTACTGATTAATTCAAGGTCATTTTTTGAATCGAAGTAAGCAAATCTGTGTGTACGTTGGTCTAAGATCTATCCATGTAATTTTCATTCAATCTACGGGGCGCAGTTTTTGAGATATGCCGACAAAATTTGACAGAATGGCATATTTTTGGTCTAACGACGAACGACGAAATAAATATAAATTAGGCCATAGTACGTTTCCATGTCTTATCTTCGGAAACCCATTATATGAGAAATAATTGCTCTTTTAAAATTCTTGGGCAGCACTCGCTGAATATTTAATTTTTTTTTTGCAACTTAAATTGCTACAAAAAATATGGACCTGATGCACTAATTCTCTGAACTACTTCCTACGTAAATGTTTTATGGTCCAAACTGGCCCGCAACTGTGATTTTTCGTTAAAAATTGATTGCACAAAATTTACAAAACGATTGAAAAATTTTGTTAGGCGAAGTACGAGTGTACGAGTGTCGACCTTGATCGACTTTAATGCTTCCATATGTTTTATTTTAAATCCGCATGAGCAGCCGAGTAGGCAAAGAACTTTCGGCTAACAGCTCAATGGCCACGGGTTCAAATCTCAAGTGCGGTAGAGTTTTCAATATAGTCGACCATGTGATGTAAGTTACACGGCAGCCTTTAAATCCTTATTTTGTAAATTTACTTACAATTCATTATCAATAGCATGCGACGAATGAAATAAGCAGAATTTGTTATAACTAATTCTAGGTATGTCCTAAAGCAATTATCATATATAAATATATCTATGTATATCTGTGTATATACATACATTGATATATAAATGTATCCACAAATCCATACATCCAAGCATTCATACATCCCTACATCTATCCGTACAACCACGTTTGCGTAAATCTGTACGTCCATATATCCATACATTCGTATATTCCCACATCCACACATTTATATGCTTGTATATCTATACTTCCATATACATCTCTCCTCCATTTTACACGATAGATACGCGCCTTAGAAAACCGTGCAATGAAACCGCGTAAAATAATACATCCGACATATGGCATATTTGGGGATATCTTCTATAACTTTTAAAAAAATCGTGTAAAGATGGGAAAAACCGTGTAACAAAATAATAATAATGTCGATATTATTTATATATTTATAAAAAGAAAAACAATTCACTTTTATTACAAAAAAAAATTAAGGTTAGTGAACAGTGAAAATTGATCCGATAGGTACAACATATCGCAATTTAAATTTGAATTAGGGATAGAAGCCACTTTCGCAACTGTTCGTCGGTACTTGATAGCAAGCAAGCGCGTTTACTACGGACTGAACCAAAAATGCTATCATCAGGCGATATGTCAGATTTGTCTACCAAAACTTTTGGTTTTCTATAATTTATTTGTTTTTTTTTGTATGACCGATCATCCATGGAATGTCTCCTACACGTGTTAAACGGTGACAGTGAAAAAGAAATGAATGCAAGCAAAGGAGCTAACAATGGCCATAACTTAGTAGGTTGCTACCCAATAGGTAAGCGTTACAATTTTACGTACTGAGCACTCACTATAACTGCGGCCGAATTGAGGTATCACGCACTGAGATTTGCACCGGCGAACACTGACTTGGTACTCGTGATTCTTAACAACCCGGCGACTTATCCGGACAATGGCTATAGAACTCATGTCCCATAAATGCCCATATTCTCTTATTGATATTCGCATGTATTCGCATGTCCCTATGTCCACACATCCTTACATTCATATATCCGTATATCCATACGCCCATATACCCACATATCCATATATTTACATGTCCACGTATCCATATGTGAATAAATTACTGCTCTCTAATATGCACACAATCGTGCAACCAGATATCCATATGTCCGTATAACCGCATTTTACATAACTTCTGTATATGAATTGATTGAATCGTCCAATTTGGTTTTTTATTCTGTTATATTTAACATAAACAGAACCGAAAATCAATCTACTGTTTAGTTTTACAGCGGTGAACATGTGTTTATGTACTGATTGATGCGAAGCAATGTTTTCAAATTCAATTTCAGCCAGCATCGATGAGCATAGCAAAATGTAAAAAAGTGGGAAAATGTGCATCTATACATCTTTGCGGAGCTTTTCTTTTTTATTCTTTTATTGGGTTTTTTTTTTTTTTTTTTTTTTTTTTTTTTTTTGCTGCAGATTGTTTTCACATCTATACTGAAGTAGAATTTTCAAGGTTTCCTTTTATTCAAATTTTATAAAATTCGTTGATTATTGTAATTGTATGAGAGGAGTTTCTTTTTCTTCGGAACTCTTAAACAGAGCTGACGTGTTTCCATATTTCAAAGGAATAACTGAATTTTTTATACAAAACGTGTCGAATTTCAAATAAACATATCATCTACGTACATGTCAATATGTATGCACGTATATCTCGATGCATTATATGTAATCACATATGCTTCCAGATCTTATAAAATTTTCTATTAAATTAGTTTAATGTTGCATGCCAGCGGCCATGCATTACCTAATATTTTACAATTTTTTCTAGCATCCATTAGCGACGCACATGTATACATATTTCGCATGTCAACACGTTCGAAGTTTCAGTATTCTCGGAAATCGGATTTGTCCTTGCATTTATTTCATTTCGTTATTGTATAGTTTCTTATCAAATTAAGACTTCAAAGAAATGTAAAATTTAGAAAAACGTTTATGCTTACATAGGACTTGTATGTAAATGTATGTAAATGTAACTAAGCGGTTGATTTAATGTAAATTTCTAGTATTAGAATTTCTATTTCCTAACGAGGATAAGAGATTACAAAAGTCGATTAGTAAAGAAATTTTAAGCTTTTGGGAAGCCAAAGTTAGCGTTCATTGTGAAATAAAGCTAATTACAGATATTTCACGACGAATCCACTGTATGACGTTATATTAAACGAAAAAAAAAATATATATATATATATATATTATTAGACTTTATTAAACATTACTACGCGACATAAAATGAAGATGAAATTTACATAAAACAGAAAAAAGTTAAATTGGAAGCACATTTTTATGTTTGAAGTTTAAGCGTAGTTGTTACACGTTATTATTTGTGCAGGTGTGTGGTTTCGAAAACGAAATGCATTCTGAAAAAAGTTAAGTTCAAAATAAGTTAAAGTTCACAAATATATATATAAATGCAAAGAACAAAATGAGAAAATGAACGAAAGCAAAACATAAACTAAACCACATAAGGCTTTTGGAACACCCGCAAAAGCAAACTAAAATGCATACATTTAGCAAACATGTGTATAAACACTTACATATGTTATATATATGTATATAGGTTTACGTTCAGCAAACCTACCTTACAATGGTAGACATTGCTGAACACAAATAAAATTCAACACACATAAGTAATCAACAGTCCCTGCTTGAGACAGAGGGATTTCACTACATATATATGTATATATATATAAATACATTTAAATGATGATAGTGGACCACGGCTCACCATCAAATAAGCTCCAACACCCTTCATATACTCAATATAACGACGTTATATGGGCAGTGTTCGAAAAAGTGATCCAATCGGAACCATTTTTTGATAGCGTTCGTCCTTGGGTCAGAACACGTCAATGTACAAAACATCATCAAAATATCGTAAAACTTGACGGTAAAGGGATATCTATCTTATCTTATGTCCTTCGGAGGGTGGCATAAAGCCACATAAACTTAATATACCCTTCTATCACAAATGGTGTAAAGTATAAAAAAAATAGTTTTGGATGAGTGACGGAAAGGATTTGAATTAGTGTTCCAGCAAGTTTAAAATTCATTCAACTACAATATGCTGAAGACACTTCCATTGCTTTTATGCTCTGGCTCCTTTAAGGATCTTCACACATATATTACATGCAATTTCAAAGCTAATCTAACGTCTAATCTGTGTTGAGCCTCGAATGTGTAATTCAAGTTTCAATCCTTTAGTTCATTTAGTGTGTTTTCGATAATACCGGAAAGAGACGCATGGGCAGAGCAAGCAAGTTGTTAGACAATCGCAATACAAATTTACTGCAAATTTTAGATTAACATGTGTCACGTACCCTCCAAATTATGACTAAGAAGTAATTTGAATTTTTTTTGTGTTCCCCTCCAATTTCGAGCTTTTTACATCAATCGTTACCTTTTTGGAGCATGGCATCAAGGAATGTCAATCAATCAATACACGAACATAAATTAGTGAATTAATGTGAAATCTTACACTGATCAAGAATAGATAGTGAGTAATTTAGGAGATCTCAAATTCCCTAAAGGTAACACATATTCGTACAATCCGTGTTTATTGGCTCTACTACTTGTGGGTACAGGATTCTACAAAGTGTGTGCAGAAGGACGTGAGATAGACTCACTTTTTATAATATGGATCGATTCGAAATCATTTTCTGTATCAATCTAAGCTTATCTGTCCGCCTATCCGTGTATATGTCTGGCCATCTTGTCTTCTTGTCTTCAACTTACAGCTTGCAGTTCTCGAGATATTTTGATGAAATTTGATGCACCGGCATGCTTTGATGCAAAAATGAATGCTATTGCAAATGCTTCGAATCGGAATCGGATCAATTTTTTCATCATTTCTAATGTAAGGCCTTATTTTGAAATATCGTTGTATGTATAATTGTATTAAGCGAAGTAGTGTAGGGCATTTAAACGTGGACCGCGGCTTATTGTAATGCTGTTACTTGTTTTTCATTCAAATGTCAATCGTATGCATTGTTGGCACCGAACAACCAACGTGCACTTGATTATGAAATTTAATAATTTTTTCAGTGTCATAAGTTAGACGTATTGGTTTTTCGAAAGGTATTTCTGGAATTTACAAACGAATTAAAAAATCAAATATATTCTTATCTTTTAAAGCAATGAGTGGAAAAATATTGCATTCATTTCAAATGAAAAGAATAAGAGATAGATAGACTAGGAAAATGGAAGGAGAGACGTTAACGTATTCGATATTTTCTATCTAAAAACTTTATTAAATCCAATTACCAATGCTTGTACATTACTCATACTAGTGTACTCCATAGCTATATAAAATGTTTTGCATATATATATGTAGGTGCGTGCATGGATATATGCATGTTTTTCCGTTTGTAATGTTTGTTAAAAGCAAATGTAAAAACAAAGTTTATTCTCACAAAAGAGATGTTAGTTGTTAAGTTAAATGGAGCCAATGGATAACATGATTTTAAATGTAAAACTTACATAACCACAAATAGCATTTACGGACCGCCACGCACAAATAAACATACGCATACATACAATACAAACACACATACACACACACACACACCCAGACGATACACATCGATGTTCATATAAAATTCTTACTGAGGGAAAAAGCAATAATTTTAATCAGATTTCGAACGATGACAACTTTTGTTTACACCTATGAACACAATATAAAATAAAATTTTTATATTTTACATTATATATATATATGTATATATATATATATATATATATATAGTACTTAAGTGGATGTATATATTAATATATATATATATATGTAAGTATGTAAAAATATTTTAGAGAATATTGTGTTTACTGACAATAGAAAATGTATTGCGGAGGTAAATGTATCTCAATTTCACACGCTATAGATTTTATTGGACATATCAATGGAGCAGACACCAACCTATGGAGAGATAAATATAATATATAGTACACATATATATATATATATATATATATGTATATAAGTACAAGCACATTCATGTATATATATATATATATATATATATATATACGAGTACAAAATAAACTTTTATGTGACATCGTGGACGACAAAAACTAGAAAGTATGATAATAAAATATTCTTTTTATTTTATTTTTTTTAGTTCGGTTCTACGGCCAGCAGGTGTTTACTGAACTTATACTGGCATGTAAATGCACATATACAGTTAGCTTTACTTATACAATTACGTACGTAGTAAAGCCTTCACATTTTTTTCCCTCTCTTGCTTTCTCTGTTTCTAAAAAAGGTCAACTGCCATTAACGTACTTATTGACCTTAAACTCGTGCATACAAAACGTCTACTGCGTTGCAGTCACACACATAAAAAAAAAAAAAAAAAAAAAAAAAAAATCTGTCCTGTTGTCCATGACTGGTACACTATTGTGTCTGCTTATTTAATCATTCGTTTTGCTGACAATTACACAATTTTTTCATACCAACAATAACAAGAACACCAACAACAACAGAAATAAAATTCACTCCGGTACAAATTCGAACATACATATGGTTCGTTATGCGTGAGTATGTGTTTGAATGAATGTGAAAGCGTGTGACCAACACATGTTATAGGACTTACATTAACCTTTCTCGTTGACCGACAGCAACAACAAAAGATAACTAGTTACTGTCAATTTGTTGCCGCCGTCATAATAGCCAAGTTCTTCCATTCATTAATACGTATCGGTGTATAGTTACTTTATCGTATGTAACAATATATGCGTTTATTATCTGAATTTTAGATACGCGTTCCAATGTATTTATATATCTTCTATAGCACGATGAAGGCGTGTAAAAAGATTGAAAAACAACAATAACAAATTATATACACGATGTGTATATATATATAGGATGTTGACACAGTTTATGGCAAAGTGCACTAATGAGTGCCTTAAGAACTTTGAAACCTTAACGATGGAAATTGTATGGAACCGTAACTTACGCTATAATGAATCTTTTTTGTTTTGTTTTTGCCCCGAAAACGATATTACGTTATGACACAGCAACATGCAATTGTAAAGTTGTTTTATTTTCTTTCGCCACACATTTCTATAAATCCTGGAGTGTCATCTTTTCACTGAACCTACTTCCTAAGCTATCGGGAACTTTCCACAAAATTTGTAAGCGACAAATAGCTTAACATGCCCTTCAAACTTTGTTCGTAAAGAGACAGACAGTCAACGACTATTTGATATGTTCAACTTACCGATTACCATCATTTTTGGTCTTTTATATATGTATATATATATATATATATATATATGTAAATATATGAATATTTGTATATACAAAGTTAAACACGATTCATACGTAATTTTATGCATTCATTCTGTCATTGGTTTAACATCATTTCGTTTGGCGGTTTGCCCTTTCCATGCCATGCGTATGCATACGAGGCATATCTAGGCAGTAGACGTTAAGAGAGTATCTCTGTAGTATGGTTTACTGAACATGTGTTTATTTAGTCATGACATGAATTATACTAAATACGCATACACACATGAGTGGAAAGATGGAAATAAAAGCATATTGTCATAGTATGTTTGTTCCGAATTCTATGGATATGTAAGTGATGTGCTGTTTGGTTATCTCTAACATTTTCATACGCGACATTGAGAAGTGGGCAGGATCATCTGTGTCATTCTATTCACACTATCCAAGAGTACATTTATTCGCAATTATCGCAAGATCATCAACTAATTTAAGTAATTAATCACCTATTGGTTTTACTTCTGACATTCCTTTCGGAAGTGAAAAGAATTGAATAATAAAACTTAAAACTTATAACATACCACATACAAATTAATCCTACTACAAAATATATATAAAACAAAGACTAGAAAACTCAACACATTTGTAACCCACAATTATCGGTACATACACGGTATGATATTCGGGGTGAACTTTTATCAGCGATAATTAATAGCTCAGTATAAAATTGGTACCCGTTTTGCCGTGTTCGTCTTTCCACCTATTTTTCTTTAGGCGCAAAATTCAAACGCAAAGATTAAATAAACAGGCGCAGGCTTATTGCAAACACTTTGCCAACATCAATGCCTCAAATTTAACATGAACTGTCCATAAACAAATTTAAATTTCTTATAAAAGAGAAAATAATATCAAAATCTGGAACTATTCGTCCCTGGAGTAGTTCATCAACTAGTAGTATTTTTTGTTCCAAATGTTTGGCATAATTATTTATCTAAAAGAGTACTTAAAAAATTCTTTTGTTCATTTAACTGGCCCACAAAAATGATATTATATATTATATATATATTTCAGATGACGCGCATTACAGATTCGTCTTAGTGCAAATCTATTTAGTTTTCTTTTTATTCTTGATGGTTGTTTTTTTTTTTTTTTTTTTTTTTTTTTTTTTTTTTGTTTACTCAGTTTGTTGTTATTCTTGGAATCTATTCAAATGTTATTTTATTCGACATGATTACCAATGACACATCTCGATGATGATAATGACGGTGACTAGTAGCCATTATGGATGTTGGTTATGGTTACCGTGCAATTACATAAAATTTGTTATTTCATTTATTCAATAACTGTAAATAGATTTGTATATACGCTCTCAGTCCATATCACTGATATTAGGAATGGCTAAGTGGTCTTTTATATATATACACATGCACATATATGTATACTGGGCCATGCACTTTGTCGTTCCGTACGTAAATGTAAATAAAGCATACTTTTGATTGGGATCAAACTTCGTTTTAATATATTTTTTGCACCTTACCATGATATGTGTAGTACCACATGATCCGTACATGATTGTATAATGAATAGAAATTTTTAAAGCTTACTACGAAAACAACTAAGCTACGGTTACGTATCATGCATTTGGGATGAAGCTTATATTTAGTTAAATGGTTTTGTAAATAACAAATGTTGGATACACATATATATATATATATATATATATATATATATATATATAATAGTGCTTTTTGATTTTCTCTGACCATTTTTTTAACAAATTTATAAAAGAATTTTACGAATTTCTTTTTACGTTATTGTACAGTTTAGTCCTTACATATTAACAAAACATTTGTAATGCAAAGACCATAACAGTACAATAGCAGAAATTCATAAGTGCTGCCGTAAAGGTTAATGCAATTCGTGGCACAAAGGTAATCATGTCTGCGCACCGTTGCTGTAAATCTGTTTAAAGCATTATTCAAATTGAGTGAATCCTTATTGCAACTGGCTGTTGACTTATCCCAAAAATTAAAGCCAGAAAAACTCTTTGCAAGAAACAAAATTTCTATTAAAATGATTTAGAAAATCTCTTTAACAATCAACCGAACTCAGATATAGCCAAGTTCTGCGAATGGACAAAAATAAAATAATTCTTTTAAATTAATTAGAAAATTTTAAATAATTTCCTTGAAAATTACCCACCTCTTGTGTTGAAAAGGGAAAATATTCATCCAATTACTTATTTTTTTAAAATCCTTTTCCTTATTCTATCTTATGGCAGGAATTAGTTAAAACCTTTTCTCAAAAGGTATTTCTTAACTCATTTTAAATTTTAAATTGGAACATAATGTCACCTCATGTTTTACAGGTTTAAGGTTTGCCTTTACTTATGTACTTTTATCACATAATAAATTTATGATCATTAATAACTTATTAGAAAAGATTTGACTTTATAGCGTATTCTTCTGATCGTTTATTTGGAATTTATTATTGAAATGTAATTATTGTAGGAAATAAATTTCATCAATCAAAATGCTTCTTCTTTCTATCTTTCTATCTCTCTCTCTCTCTCTCTCTCTCTCTCTCTCTTTCTCACTCTTTTTCTCAATTTAATTAAACGCAAACACAAGCAATCGAACTTAAAAACCTGACGTGAATAACAGCAACTGGGTAAACATACAGAGAGAGACATATTTATCGTAGCTAAACTTGGACGGTCATTGGGCAGTAAATTTCATTATTTTTTGGATGCAACTTATCAACCAAACCACATGCAATATAAGATAAATAAAATATTTTAAAAAAGATATCACACACACACACACACGCACACACATACCCATACACCCGCATGCATATGCATATCCACATGAATATACTCATATATACACAAACTAACCTTAATGTATATTTAAGCCATTTTGTGATATAAAAACAAAAATATATTTCACTGAATACTTAAACAGTGAAAAGAATAAAATGTTGCATGTTGCGGTATATGTTTCGGTTGCTATCTAAAATAATGTTTAATACTAATGTTTATTTAAAATTTTGAACACGTACATCAAGCGTTATTTGTATGGGCATGTGGATACTATTAAAAAAGAAACTATGCATATATATATGTATATATATTTATTTCTATTTGCACAGCCATAGACATAAATAGCACACAGTTCACCATGAAACTAACCGCAAAGATTTGTTAAAAGACTTGAAAAAAGAGTGCAAAAATTTACTTTTATTTTATTGTACAACAATTTCAACTTCATTAAAAAAATGTTTTAAAACATTTGCCTAATTGAAGCAAAAAACATTCATCTACGATATGAAACCAATCTCGAAGGCATGAAAATTTCTGGCTCGTAGAAATTGTAAGAAAAAATTAAATGCAATTTTTGAATAAATTATCTTTTTGTTTTGATCGTTTTGGATGTCAAGTTATGTTTAAAATTATAATGTGTACCGCACTCTTTTCTACTTTTGCGAGAAGGAAAACTCTTGTTAATTTAAAATTTTTGTACTCGTCACCATTTGTGGCGTAAACGTATGTTAACTTTCTGCCGATGTATGTAATACCCCGAAGGATATTGAGATAGATCCACCTTTTATTATATCTGGTCTGTTTGTCTGTGCGTCTGTCCGTTTTGCATAGTTGTGTTCAATTTACGGGACGCAGTGGTCGAGATATTTTGATGAAATTTGGCACACCGAAGGCGTTTTGGCCCAAAGACGGGCGATTTGTTTTTGAAAAGTCCTCATATAAATAATTACAGAGGTGATGTTGGATAGCTAATAGTGCTTCAGTTATAGTTGAAACTATAATATATTTTAAAATAAAGTCACATTTTTTGCATTTATTATAAATCCTTTAATAAACCATTGTATTTATGCTTATCATGAAGTGCATGTATGTGTGTGTGTGTGCGTGTCTATGTATGTATATATATATATGCGGAAATAAAGTTAAATAGAAACTTTTTATATATTTTAGAACAAATCGTGAACACCCTAACGTCGCTTGCATATTTGTTAGTTGTACTAATTTATGGCATTTCTTTTAATAAATTGTGTAACACAAAAGTGTATGTACAACACGTACAACTCGAAAATGTTGATTAATTTGTTGAAAATGAAAGCTTTCAAAAGTGGAAGGAAGGAAGACTCATAGAGAAGAAGAAGGAAAATGCAAAAGTTTTCTTGTCAATTAATTCAATTACGCATTTAAGGCAATTGTAGCACATAGAGCGAACTGGTGCCATTCTCTTGTACGAACGACATGCGCTCGAACACGCTCAGAATAGTCAAAAAAGCCAAAGATATCTTGAAAACTACCACAAATATTACCGCATCATTACGACATATAGCCGATGTCCATTTAAAGTTCTCAACGATCTTCGTTTCTATCTTTTTTAAGTTTCAGGCGATAAGAGGCAACCAGAAAATATTTACATATATACGGGATTTATAGCGTTTAATGGTTTCTTCTGTTCACTCTTAGTATTAAATTGTAACGATCAATGAGCTCCACATTAACTCAAAAGTTTCTCAACTTAACATGAACTCGACAGTTTTTTTTTTTTTTGTAGACGGACTATATGATGAGTGAATTTTCTCAGCCACTAGGATAATGGTTTGCTTTGTTAAATTATTAGAAAATACGAGTGGTATCCTCGAGCAGTTTATTGTATCATTATGTAGAAAGAGTAAGAACCGAAGCTAATATTTTGTCAATAAAGAGAGAGTAGCAGAGAGCACAGTGAACTAATGTCCACTACGTTATCTGTACAGATTATCGCATATGCGCTTAAGAGAATTTCCTAACTTCTCGCCTTTTCATAGATACTACGGTATCATTTTGGAAGCACACTACATGTGGTGCAAGCAGATATTAAGTTTGCGCGCATGTATAGACCGCTCAGAAGAATTTTAGTAAAATCCATCTCGTCGTATACCGATTGAATCAGAATTGTTTGCTAAATTAATATAAGATTTTCTGTTCGCCTCTTCGTTTCGTACTCTTGTATTGAGCCTAATAAGCGGCAATTTTTGGGACTTTTTCTTTTCAAGTTTGACATATTGACGTATGTTGACTCAAGGATGAAAGCTATTGACTATGGTTCGCATCGCACCATTCGCACAACGTTTTCCAGAGAACGCCGTACTTCCAAAACTCGTCATGTGAATAAGTGGATTAAACGAAGTGAGCTAGAGTATGTAATTGTGGGCCATGACCCATTATAGAGTTCCTCCTTGTTTTTTTGTTTTTCCTTCAATTTAACCTATACATAGCAATAGGAAAAGAAAAGAAACACTCTAGATGGCTGTTTTAAGTCAAACTACATATGAAGAGTGATAAATAAGGAAAAATGGAAATCGAATTATGCTTCAGCAAATTTGAATAGGCCCACACAATAGTTTTATGTATGTCCGCTGAAATATTGACGTCTGCTTTGAAATCATTGAAAATCATTTAAGAGAATCTATTTAGATCTATAACATAATTTCCGGCTTTTTAACCTTGTATTATTGATGTGTTCACATAGCTTGACAATGACCATAAACTTCACTTAAATACATACGATGTATCTATAGTGCATACGTATGTACGCAAATGTACAGCTTGTCCCTGTATTTTGTATATATGTTATTTTACAGACATAGATTGTTGACTTTGTCCATAATTCACTATGAAAAAGAAGCAGAAAGAGAAGAAAAAGAAAAAAAGAAAAAGAAAAAAAGAGCACAATATCAATTTGTGTTATTATTCAAGCATTACTCTTCACTGTTGCAACCATTGTAAAAATGCAGTTTTACACTTGAATTATTTTCAGACTGATTTCAATCTGTTTATCCTGTTTTTCTCTCTCTGTCTCTCTCACACCTATAATAACTTCTTTTATTCCTTTTTTTTATTTTCCTCTTTTTTTTTTATTTTATCTTTTGTTTTCTCCAAAGAGACATTTGTCTCTTGAGTTTTTATTTCCATTCATTGCCAATGATGACGATGACGATGATGATTTCAACCATAGATGGTTCAACTACAAAGTGAATGTTAGACAAAGCATTTACTCTGCCGTTTAGTACGTTTGTGCAAGGATTACGTATGACTATATATATATATATATATATATATATACATATATATATCTGTCTGCATATACAAAGCCATATTATTCTTATTTTCAATTTGTGGCCATTGAAAAGAGCAGAAACTAGATTAATATTCCACTAGCGACAATTTCAGCATTTAACGATTCAGAGCAGGCAAAATCAACTGAATAAAGTTCACTTATTTCTTTTATGTACGTAGCTCATTGTTATTGTAGTTAAGTCATTTAAAGCACACTCTGCCGTACTTTGTTAGGAACAATAACAATAAAATTAGAAAAGAAACGCACACATAGAAATATTAATTCCTATGGTATACAAAAAATGTTAATGATCTCTTCCAGATTTATTAGAAAATATCTTTAATAAGAAACGATTGCCTTTCATTTACAATATGAACGAGCAATCGTAACAATAGGTATATATATATATATACATGTGTGTGTGTGTGTGTGTTAATTGCAATTACATAGTTATTTGAGAACTTTCCATAAATAAAGTAGCGTAGACGCTTCCGCAGAAGACGCGTCGTGAAAATATTTACACATACATACATACAAATAGTTACACACCTATCGCTAGGTACAGAATTTCTTATATATTTCTGCTTAGGCAGAGTAAACTTCTTTGCTGACCAATTTTAACATTTTTCTCCTTAAAGAAAGAAAATGTCTTTCGTACCCATCAACAGCTTAATTGTTATTGTTGCAACTCCATTGCATAAGCTTAGATGTTCAATGACACTCAAACATTAATTCGTATTAACTCCTTTGAGAAATATTCATTTTATTTACTTCACTTACTTTATATTATGGCATGAATTTCATTAACTTTTCCTCTACAGGAAACTAATTTTTTTGTTTATACCTTTTGTCGTTTCTGTGAGCAATATTATAGTCCTTTCATCCAGATCAGACATTCAAAGACACTTCAGACATCAAATTAAGCAAGACTTTTAGCCAAAGCCTCAGTTACATTTCCGATAAGTTGCTCAAGCTCAAACTCGACACTTGAGTTCGAAACAACACAAAAAAATCGGTAACATGTGCTTTCGAATTGAATGTTTTTGATTACTTAAGTAAAGTTACGCGTCTTATGCGCTTTAAACGAAGTCTATAGTCTTAAGCTTCCTTAAAAGAATTAATCATCATTCAAGTAGCTTTAAGGTCTAATTGTTGAAATTTAATTCCTAGAAGAAACTTCTTCTTCCGTCGCTTGTTAACTGAAGCGATAAAGTTGTCCTTATTGCTGCCGCTAACGAACAAAATCAGTTCTTCTCGCACTCTTTCCTGACACATGCACACACAAAGTGCTGGCAAGTCATATAAATACATGATTTGAAATACGATATATATACGATATATATATACATATACGATAGAAAATGCGCTTTGTATTGATATATATGCATCCATAAATGTCGGGTCCGCTTATCATTTTAATTAGAATTATGATTTTCCTTTGCTTTGATGTTTATGTCATCTTTTCTTTAATTGTTCTTTCTTTTATTGTTTTCTTCTCTTATTATAATTAATTTAGACAGAGGAATAAATACTAAAACTAAAATTTTAAAGCACTCGCGTTTAAGGCTATCGGTTTTATGGCAAACTCAACCGCACTTGAGATTAGGTTGTTAACCGAGATCTTTTGCCTACTCAGCCAGTCAGGATGATATAGGTCACGATATACAGATTTTTATTAAAAAAATCTATTTTAGGGATAAATAAATATTTATTAAATAAAAATAAATAGGGTAAAAAATAGGGATAAATAAATATTTATTAAATAAATATTTATCCCCTAAACCCCCTTGTAGCATGGACGTAAGCCGAAAAGGGCTTAAGACAATCCAACTTTTTATTATATCTTTCAGCTTAGAATCATTTTCTAAGTCTATTACGATGTGTCTATCCATCTGCCGGCTTGTCCGTCTGATGTCTATTCATGTATTTTTGTGTCGCATCGACAGGTCGCAGTTTTGATACAATTTTGAAAAAAATGTAACGCGTTAAAATGCAGAATTTTTAAATATGGCCCGTTACACCAAGGGGAACACAACTTCTCTGAATGATACTTCGAATTCAAACAATTAGGCCATTGCGAGAGCGAATCGACTATGTCTCGCAAAGGTAATAGGTGTCATGCTGGAAGCGGTATGGAATAAGCGCTTGCTATTATATACGTCAGCTGATTATATGCGGCAACAAAACTTACCAAGAAATCACAACCTGATGAAAACAGTGCATCCACTGAGGAAACCGTTCCCATCTGTTCCAAAAGGAGTGAAAGCGTTTGTTTAGAGCTTTGCTTAATTTGGATAAACCAATTCTTATATGCGTTACTTGATGAAGATACTTTGGTCACAATGATTGAAAATTTCTTAATTATTCCAGAGCGCATGCGTGTATTCTGGTGGATCATACGCTGCGAACACCGAATTAGTTTACATATTATTTGGACTTACAAATAACGAAACAGATTTTCAAACCCCGAACAAATAATAGCTCACCGAAACTTTAAACATTCACGTTAGACCTGAAACGTTTGGTGCTCAACTTGCACAACCCATTGCTAATGAAGAAGATATTAAAGAAATGTTTCACCCAACTATATATAAACGGAAGTGATTCCTATAAAATGGCTCCAATGATCTTTCGCGCCACCAATTTTGTCTGCGCATTATGTAAAGGTAATAAATGCGCAGAATTATAAAAAAGTGGTATGCGTTCTGTTAAGACAATGGTTTAATGTCACATTGTGGATGATTATTTTGGTGATTTTCAAGGGAATCTGAGGCGATTAAGATTTATATGCACGCGCGTGGAATACATAAAAGCGTTAGATTTGCACAAACGAATTTTTCTTCAAGTTCACTTTGTTGACAAGAAGGTAATTAAAGGTCGTCAAATACCCGTTGCGCGTAAGCTGCAAGCATTCGGATGCCAATATCGTAGTCGTGAGTTGAAACCGAAGATAATTCTGGCAGTGGTGTACAATAGAGTAACGGAATTTAATCGTTTTTTTGTCATTTCTTAGGCCAAAGATTATTGCGCTTTATTTAAAAGATAAAACGGCTCAAGCACTTGGGTAAACAGACAACATTGACTATGGTCCCGATGGCAAAGCAGTATATTATGCCCGTTCGGCTAACATTAAAGTGCTTAAGTCCTCTTGCAAAATACTCTACAAAGAATCTGAGAAATACCCAAACACAGTTATTCAAAGAAGAAGAACAAACAATACACAGTTATTCAAAGAAGCAAGTGGAAACACTCTATGTGTGTCCATCAAAAAAGTTAATATACATTCAATAATAGACGAGGATACGGGGTTTCCTAAAAATATTTATATACTTTTCAAACATACGAAGTGCTTCCTGTAGTTGCTTACACTTCCACTTGAGCTCTTTAGGCGTTTGATCTACAATTTAAGAAAGTAAGAGAAAACATTCTTCTTATTAATTCCATGCTCACTGATAAAAAAAAAAATCAATTCATGCATAACTAGGATTACACTATCAGAGCATAGTAAAAGATTGGAAGTTCGGACGCCTCCAGTGTCAGATTTATAAGGAACATTTTTGAATATCACAGATGAAAGGACAAACTTGAAATACATCCAACCTCCTTTTAGGGTTACAAAAGAGTTTTTTAAAAGCTTCTCGCTTAATAGTAAAGGTTTATGCCTATTAACAGGAATATCAGATAGTCGTCAAAATTGCTTATTTCCCTTTCCTTATTTACTTATCTTTCTCTGTCTTCTTCTCTGATGCCATTTCATTTCTTTTATATTTGCGCAAAAAACTCTTTTTTTGGTTTACTATACTCTGGCTTGAAGTGAGTCACATAGAAAACTGCACAGGGGAAAATCCCAGGGGATATATTGTGTATATCGTGAGACTAGAACAATCATTTCCAAATCGAATAATTTGATGATTTCCTTTGCGTTACATGTAGTCTTGGAAGTGAAGCATTTTAATAGAATGGTTTCTTATATTACGGCCATTGCCAGATGATATGGATCACCAAGAAAGGTTATGTGACAAAATACTAATCAAATGTGGTCTTCCCTTACTTCTAATATTTATATAAATAATTTTCAAAAAAAAAACGTTAAATTCAAATCCTTCAACAAGACAGGAGAGTGGACTGTGATTACACAGCTCCATCGCTAGCAACTATGAATACGTGCAAAAATATAATTTACTTTTATAATTTGATTTAATTTGATTAACAAAATATCTTAAAATAAACAAAAAAAAAAAAAAAAGAAATTAATTTAACAATAACATGACAGACGCTCCACAGTTACCGTGGAATATGGCAACGAAAGACATTGCTTTGTTACGTTGCATTAATCGTTCGAATATTGTTCGAATTTTTGCTGATTATGTGTCGCTCGTTATAATTTTATTTCAATTGAACGCCATTTCGATTGCCACTTCACAAGAATGTAAGCGAACATCATTTTACGCTATGTTTTCTTTGCAGCCAATCACTTCTCGCAAATGTGAAAACTCATCCCATTTAAATTTTAGCTGGAAGCAATTACTTATTGAAAAATAAAGATGAAACGAGTTCAATATAATCCAGCGTCAGATTTAAAAGAGCCGGGACATTTGTCACGTACAGTCAATGAATAGTTCGGTGTAGCAGTAATACTGTGCTACCATTGCACAAGGTATTGATTTCTAAAACAGATCCTTAAGAACATACATCTTGACGCAAACACATTAACACTTTTCTCATTTGCATAAATCCTCTTCTTTTTTTTTTCTTTATGCGGTTCTCTGTTGGCGTGTGTTAGCCATGAAATTAGTTTTCTGTATTTTTCAATTTTCTATTTGTCTATTTTTTTTTTTTTTTTCTTTGTTTTCAGTTGCTATGGGAATTTTAACACGGTTCTTACGTTCGAAAAGTTGAAAAACGTCAAAGTGTACTACTTTTGTCATCCATCTTGCAACAATTCGATAAAAACTATTCATATATTTTCATAATATGTATGTCCGGCGCATCTTGCCAACGGTGTGATATTCTGACAGAGTTTAGTATTCAGTGTTCGTTCAATCGCTTTAATCGTCCAAATCTCGACTCTCACTAATCAGGTTTAAAAATTTGCCTGATTTGAATGACACCTCGAAGAATAGTAAGCAGCCAATAATACTTGCATGGGAATACTTGATGATGGGAAAGCAAACAAATTTGATGAAGCAATGAGTGTTTCCGCATGTATGAAGATGATGAGTACTCAAGATTCGCTTCAAGATTGCATAAAAGTTGTCTTATTTTTTTTTTTTTTATTTTTTTTATTTTTTTTTTTGAATATTTTTTTCCCTTAACACCCATATCATCTTATTGCTGTTGCCAGTTTTTGTTGTTCGCGCATATGTTACCGATTATTTACGGTTCATTTGAAAATCAATTTCATTTCTAGATATACGTTTGTTAGGGTTCGTTACACAAACACACAATCAAACCCACACACGTACGCACAAACAATTGTACATAAAGAAAAGGCCTTTTGTATAATTTAGAAATTTATGATTTACGATTGCTATGGGGTTTTATTCAAAAAAAAACAAAAAAAAAAACAAAAAAAGAAAACAAAAACAAAAAAAGAAGAGAAAAGAAAAGAAAAAAAATTGATTTCCCTCTTCTTCCATTTTTACGGTAACGGTATCTTCTCCCTTTTACTTTCCTCACAAGGAGTCCGGAAAACAGGAAATGAACATCAACGATATAAAGAAATTATTAAGAATTTGATCTAATAAAAGAATATATAATACGTTTGTTTCATAGTTTACATAAATTTCGCATATCTCAATAACTCAGTCAAGACTCGGTTCAACGTATGGCAACCATACAAAGTTTGAGAACGAATTAATTTCAGTGCTCACATTTATACGGGGGTGCGATTTTGAAAAGTCTCTACCACTATCCATCCACACACCATATATTGCAAGTGGCTATGCCAAGTAATTTAGTCCGAACAGCTGATCAAACTAAAACTGTTCGATTTGATTAAGAAAGAAAGTAAGTTTAAAACTTCGTAAAAATCGTAAAGTGATTAAGCTTTCGCTAAACGTGTTCCTTCCTTGCCCATGTATGAGAACGAGTTTAAATAGCTGTGCAGCGAACGTTTTTGACGATGACCAAATACAGGCTGTAATTGAAGGTAAGAGAGAATGCATTATAGGGCGCAAGCTACACAGAAGTGAGTAACTGAGGGCATATATGTGTAGTTAGATTTACATGTTTCGTCTTAATTATAGCGAACGTCATTACTATGAAAGAAAGACGTACGAGCGAAGAGACTGACAGACGTGGCCAAATCGTAAAGTGCTCCATTATTTTCATGGTAATGGATATAAGAACGAATTTTAACTTTCCTTTCTAATCTGCATTTTTCTTCTAATATTTGTCAGATTTTTTTCTTTTTTCTTTTTTTTTGTAATCATCACATACTCGTACTACTTACTTCGGCTGAAAGTGACATCTCTTTCTCAAGTTTATTTCGTTCGCCATAAACAACGGCGGTAAATGTTTTTTAATCTTTTTCATGAATTTTTTGCTTTTTTCATCTGACAATTAAAAGAATATTAAAATAAAGGTAAATTTAATTATACGAGTATAATAAACGCACTTACGTAGATTAAAGAGCAAACATCTATGCAGATGTTGTTTTCACATAAATTTAAATTTAAGCTCGTAAAAATTGCCAACATTTAGGTGAATTTCGTTTCATACTGATTTATAGACCATAAAATTTATGGTAACTTTAATCTGAATATTCTCTTCTCTTTTGTTTTAAGAATTTCGAATCATTTAACAAAGCACAGTGAACTTTTACGTGAAAAGTTCTTAAGCAAAGCCTGAGCATAAGGAACGCCCGGCCATAACGAAGTGCGTGCGAGAAGTTTTAGTTTTTACTTCAATTTTTATGTTTTTCAAATTTCAAATGACAGACAAATTAATAACTAAAACTACTGCATTTCTTCTCCCTCTAAATATATATATATATATATATATATATATGTATGTATATAGATGTATATATATATATATGTTTAATTCAGATATATGTATATTTAATTCCAAGTCTCATAGTAATGCTCAGTAGAGCAGTTTATGAACGAACACCTTTATCAATGATATGAAAAAACCATACAAAAAACAGTCGAAAAAAAAGCAAGAAGGAGCGAACGTCCACATCCAGTTGGAACGTTTTGCATCTTTTGAATTTTCAGCATCACAATGCTAAAGTCATGCAACAAGGAACACCTTTGAACGGTTTACCACCATCGTTTATGCTATTTCCTCTCTCGCTTTCGATGTCCTTTCTTTTCTTTTTACATTTTTTTTTTTTCGCTTTTATCTCTTTCTCTTTTCCTTTTTCTAAGGAGGACAAACACTTAACAGAGGAACATTATAATATGAAAACTAATGGCTGTTTTTGTTATAAACATGTCTGCACGTATTCAGAATGCCGGTAACAATATTTTGGGCGACTTTAAGAGAGAGCATAGTGTCGTATTTCTAAACACAATGCAAAAAATAAAAGCTAGAGCATATTACAAATTTCTTGCTAAAATGGCGGCATATCGAAAGCCCCTATCAAGGCAGGCAATTGTCAAGGGAAACGGGGAGAAGCGAAGTAGAGATATCCACTACCTTCAGCGGTTTTTTGTTTATTTTCGACATGTGAATGAACTTATCGACCACCTTTTCGTACACAACTTTTAGAAATTGACGAACGATATTTATTATATACATATATATATATATACACATATATAATAATACATGTTATGATAGAATTCTTTTTGAAAATTTTTCTTGTGTACTTTTACGAATTTCTGTGAAAAAAAGTAGATAGAGGAGTGAAGTGGAGAGACAATTGAAGAAACAGACTGACGGGCAAACAAATAATAAGTAAGTAAATAAAATAAAAACAGACGATATTAGAGGTGAAATAGATCGCTCAGACAAAAAATATCCTATACGTTCAAGGAGTCGAAAGGCAGATATTCGCACGGACGGATGGCGGCAGAATGGAGGGCAGAAAGGTTACACAACTTATTAGCTTAATTTATAGAAGAAGAGCATTAAATAGAGGGATGAATGGACAGACCGTAATATTAGCAAACAGTTGAATGCATGAAAAAAGCGATCGGAGTTACGCGTGAAATGTTATGACAGTTGTGCGAACAAATGTATGGATAACATTGACTAAACCTCGACGAAAACCTCGAAGCGATCAAAAACATGTATGATATCTGTGGGCCTCATTACGAATGGAATGACTTAGTGTATATAAATATGTATTACTCCATTCGTATGTAGTGTGTAGTAACGGTAATCGAGAAGCCATTATTGAACTGCACGGCCATAACGTCGGAGGGCTTAATTAGGCCGATCAGGATTACTACCACCATATTTGCACCATACTATTCCATGAACTAGATGAACATCGACTTTGAGCATAGCTTTTAATGTAATGGTTGAGAGGCGCCGTTTGAAATTTTTGGCATCTTTTGTAATCTGCTTTAGAGTTTTAAATAAATAAAAAACAAGTTAACTTAAGTTTTGTCACTCTCACCCTCCCAACAAACTCACAAATAGACAGATGGACGAATGCGTTTTCTGGTTCTCTTTCCCTTGACTCGCGTCGGAATGTTTGAAATTTTATTTTTTTACAAACGGAATGCCAAGGTTCGTATGCCTTTATCAAGTATAACGCGAGTAATGAATAATAAAAAGTTTTTAAGTAAATAATTTTGAGGTCGGAAAATAATTCTTTAAATAACTTTAATTTTCAACTTTCATTCCGTTTAATTGTTGCCTGCCTCGGTTATAATCAATATTAATTTATTGTTATTCAATAAAACACCGATAAAAACGTGCAAAAATAATTGCGAGTAAATACAACATGAATAACAGGCAGTAACACGTACACAACATATGTATTTAGATCGATTGACTTGTGCTACATGTCATGCCTTTCAGGTAAAACCAGCATTGCTAAAATATATATATATATAGATATTTATAGTAAAATATTTACACCTACTCAGAGATCTTATACTACGGATAGAATGTATTGTAGACTAAATTTTTAGCATCTCCTTCACATTTCTTTCCTGGTGTTTTCGTTTTTCATTTAACTTAGGAAAAGACAAGAAAACGTAAACTGAATGCTTTTAGAGGTTTACGTGAATTTGTCAACTGTCTCTTATGTAACGTTTCAATGAAATTCATGATATTTGTTTTCATAAAATTTTGCGACATTTTATGTCAATAAAAATGTTTTTGTATACAATCTGCTTAAATCTATTAGATGATATAGAAAGCATTCAGCTTTAATGGGATCAACAATAGTGAAATATTTCATTTATTTAACCGATAATCATATGCACGGTTAATTGGAATTATGTTAACTACTCCGGTATTTATACTTCTACGCCCACCATCTTCTAAGTCCCTTATGACGATACACCAGTGGATTTTGTTTCGCTATGAAAAGTGGGAAAAAGGTGCAAAATATTTTTTACGATGAAAACAAGTAAAAACACTATGCTAGGACACAGCCCACCATTTAATATGGTTAGAGAAATGGTCGAAAGACGTTTCCATTTAGAACGATTTTCAATAGTATTCGTCCATGGATCAAATCATGTCGATGCACAAAATTTAACGAAAATATCTCAAAAATTGCGACCTTCAGGTTGAACACAAGAAAATGAAGTAGACTTACAGACGAACGGGCGGACAGACGGACAGATAAGCTTAGATGGACTCAGAAAGTAACTCTGAATTGATCGGTATAGTAAAAGGTGTATCTGTCTCAAGTTGCTCTTGGTATTATATACATACGCACAAAGTTAATATACCTTTATACCGCAAATGGTGTAGGGTATAAAAATTCACATATAGACTTTTTATAAACAGCAATAAATAGGAATATAAAAACCTAGATATTTCTAAAATTTCACGAAACTTTCTATTTACAGTTTTGATATTCTACTTGTTTGTAGTTGTGTGTCATCGTTTAATCACTGTCGCGTATGCTTTGCCTAAAGATCAAGTCAAACGTACATATGGTGGAATCTACACTAAATATGCTCTGCAAGAAAATCGATGTTAATGATTGCGCTCAAGAGGGTTGACGATAACAAATTCAAAGGCATTTACCGATCGACCCACCTTAAGGGCAACGAAATTTCAAGGACATCGTTTATAATTGACCGTTCACATACTTGCGATCAACTGGTATATATGCAACATGTAATCGTACATCATAAATTTTCTAAGAGTTTAATATGATCACAATTAAGTTTGTAACGCTTAACACTAACATGTAAGTGGCATAAATGCGGGATATCAGTAACGTATTAGTAAACAGTGAACAATGTGTATAACGGAAACAACGCTTTCTCACAAAAATCTATACGCATTTGTAAAGGCACATTTTATTTGTATCATTAATTGCTTCAATTCTTACGAACTTTTCGTTTTTTAAACCAGAAATAAATCCAACGCCTTATGCGAAAGAGGCTCCTTTAACCAAAAGCAAATCTAATGATCGTCCCGGTCAACGCCTGAAGTCTTCCATATTTCAGCATCCTTACGTATTTATTAGAAATAACTTAATCGGCTTCGAATCCAATGCTGATCAGTCAAGAATATATACTTCGTCGGATTTCTGATGTGTGTTAATGCGTAATAAAACAAGTTTTCCGAACGGTAGTACACTTCCGCTTGCGGTGATGAATTAACAGACGTTTCCTGATACTCCACCTTCTTGTTATCATCTACATAAACTATAAGCATTGGGGCGTTACATATGTTCTCTTCGATTTTTAAACACGAATGTAACTAACACTATAGAGAAGTAAATAAAACCGCAATTTCTCTCTCCGAAGGTGCCGAAGTTAGATAGATTGAGTTTTGTGAGAATGTGCGATTATCGAAGAGTGTTGCTTTTCCTGGCAACTTTGATGGATTGCAACGCTGAATGGAGACGAGCAATGAACGATATCGAAAGCGCAAATAGTCACGAGGTAGACTAGACCATAAAGCTCAGTATCAGAAAGTGAGCGGAGTGTAAAGATTTTTCAGTTACTCCAGTTAAATGAATCGGTCATTAGGAAACGCTACAAGAAATAACTGATGCAATTGTCTTGAAGGCAAATGCAATTTACCAAAAATCATGATAACGTGTCTTTTTAGCACGTTGACATAATTAGCATCACAGTATTTGTGAGAGATTTTTTAATTCCAGTTAACATTGATTTTAATCGATCACTTATTCTATTTCGAGTAATGCTCCGTTTCTTCTGACAGTAACCAAAAACCGTAAGAATACTTGCCATTATACACGCAATTCGTGGTTTAGTTATCTTCCTAATGACAAATTTTCAGTGCTAATAAAAAATCAGCAGAAACTTATTAACTCTCCTAATATATAAACCAAATTTCAACACAAACATATCCAATAAAGTTCTTATTTATTTATTCCAAAGAACGAGGCAGTTGGCTTACATCCGCATTCTGAGCAATATCACAAATACGTCACAAGTCTTATGACAGTCACAAGGAAACCTCAACTTTCTGTTTTGATTTTTTTATGAGCTTTTGGTGCTCACAAATTTGTGATCCTCTATTGGCCAGTTCACAAAGGATTTATTCCGCTATCACGGCATACGCTAGTACGGCATACGAGAGCTCAAGAAGAAAATTTAAAGAATTTAAGAAAAATTTAAAAGGAAAATATAAAGAAAAAGTTGAAAAAAAAAATTCTTGCAATACCTTTATGCAAAGAAAGGTGCGTAGAAGAGGTTTGTAAAACTTTAATTGATCTCATTAAATTACAGCCTAAATGGTTGTTAAGAGATTCGACGAAGATCGAAGAAGTATCCTTGCAATCTGGAGATCCTGCCCTCAATCAATTTTTTAGATTCCGCAAAATCTTGCCATAGAGTTTAAAACTATATGAAAACTTAAAAAAAAACCTCTTCGCTCACAAATCATATTAAAAGAGTGTAGATAATAACTATTTGATCCCACTGAATAAGCCATCAGTTTCAAAACCTGCAAGTCATGTTTGCAGGTTAATTATATTAAATTCATTTCTTTATTTTCCTTTTTTGACTTGTCCGTTTGATAAGTCCGTTTGATCACAAAATTGATATTAGAGATTTTTATTGTGACTGTTGCTATATTTATACATTTACATTTTTGTCAGACAAACAGATATAAAACGGGACAGACGGACATGCTTAAGTCAATTCAGAATTTGATGCTGATCAAGAATACATATACTTTGTGAGGTCTCTCAAGCTTCCTTCTGGAGTTTGGAAATGAATGTACTCCTCATCCTTCGCCGATGGATATAAATACCCTCTAAAAACCAATATAAAATTAAAACCGAAATCTGTTAATCAATTAAATTTACACATGAAGAACAAGTAACAAGTAACTGCATTTAAGCAGGTGCGAAGACTCACATTTTCTAAAAATTTTATTATTTTACTTTATTAAAGATGGCTTCTTATAGTACGGTTTACATTGTTTAATAGAAATTTAAACGGAAAAATTGTTTTCCTTATATGTGTTGTTAAAGCGTATCTTGTTAGAATTTTAACATAAGTATTATAGTAAAAATTTTTAAATTTGTTTTTTTTTTTTTACATATTGAATTCTAATTTGTATCAAACACTTACCATGTATACTGGCTAAGAGCATTAAAATACAAGAGCATAAAATCTGTGCTACATCCATATTTCATCAGTAGTAAGATATTGAAATTAACTTTCGATATTGATAACAACGATGACGTTGATTTTGATCGTAAATGCGCTTCGCAACATAACGAAATCGACTTAATAAACAGTTTGCTTCCCTGGCACCTTCAAAATCTATGTAAATTTTTTAATATGCTTCTTACTGCCGTATGTATGTGTGAAGAAGAAAATAGAATATCGCTTCGACGTTTTTAATGGAGCTGAAAAGAAACGGATATATAATTATATATATATATATATATATATATATATATATTATGTACATATGATATGTTTGTTATATATAAATATATGTTGTTCACATATATACAAGCATACGAAGTTTGATTAAGAAAAAATCTTTTTTTTTACATATATTTTTCCATTTTAGCAAAAGGTCGTGGCTTTATTTTTATACCTTCGGCAATAAGAAAACACCGCCATGTATGACTTAGCAAGCGTCATATGGGAGTATTTCTTGCGGATACACAGATTTCGATTTTCTTTTGGTCACTTTCATAAGCCTGCAACGAAGTAGAATTGTTCCAAGCATTGCAAGATTTCCCGCTAATACTATTTAATGATCAAATTCTATATTAGCGTAATTCTTTTAAGGCAAAGAACACAATGGACTTTCACTTCCCCATACAAAAGCCATGACTAAAAGGAGATATTAAAAGCAATCTTTAGCCAAAGTTGAAATTATTCATTAATCCCAGAATACTATTTGAGCAAACGTTAAGAGTTGCAAAAAAAATTTTGCCGAAAAAAATTTAATGCCAAAAGTTTTCGAAAATACGAGAGAAATTAATCACAATCCGCGTGGTGTTTATTTTTACCCAAAACCAGTCTGTGCTCGTACGAGGAAGATGTGTGATATGTGAAATGGTATTTTTGATGATATTTCTCTAATACGTTACCATTGAAACTTTGCCGGCATAGTTAGAGGGGCAGGTTTTTCTTTTCTTAGCTTGACAGTAATCTAGCTGACGTCTTTGTCAAATCTCATGCCAATATTTTTGGTGATTAATGCAGCCAGCACGTTCGTTTTCTTTCATAAGAAAGCAATGTGCGTTTCTTCACTTACTTTCCACTTCGTGAGCTACATTGCTGCCGACCTAAGAATAGAAAACTAATACATTCAAAGTACAAATTATGCTGTCAGAATAGAAAGTGGCAACTGCCCGATCGGGATCGTTTTTTAGATAAATATTTGCTATAAGATATGAATTATCCTATATATCTGTAAGATGTAAAATATATAAAATAGCTATTTTCGTTCCGTGTGCTGAAGTTCCAGGTATATCTCTCAATTATGACGACCATAGCGATGTCAATACACTACAAGTATTGAGGCTGACCGTCATATACATTCAATTCTGAATCGTGTACTGGTAGAGAGTGTTCTACTTGATTGGTTTCTTTTTTTTTTTAATGGCCAATCACTTGGGGGATGTCGCCTATATGTGTACCATGGTGGGGGTAAAAAAAAAGGAACTTCCAGGGAAGAAACGATATAGAGAAGTGTTCACAGACTAATGGGTTTAAGTGCAAAATTGCTAACTGTTATGTCTTCACTAACTGAAGGTAAACTCTATCACCCTAAGATTTTAGCTTGTGAATATTGACTAGTTAGTTGCAGTACCCACCTACCCGACTACTCTTGCGGACTAGGCAGGTATCAAATTTTTCTAGCATACATAGCGTAAATAGCTTCATAAATGAATATGTTTATGTATGTTTATATACAATACTTTTTACAGTTATATTTATGTTTGTGTTAATCAAGTGCTGTGCGTCAATAAAGTTGCGAAAAAGGTCTCTTAAAAGTCCCACTTAATTTGTTAGGTAAGTAATTTTTTTGAGTTGAGAGAACTGTAAATAGTACGGTTTGCTTGCACGTTATTAAGGCGCTTTGAAAACAGGGCATATGTAATCTAGTATTACATCGTATGGATTAGACTTTAGCCATCAACCGGGGAAATACAATTTTTAGACCTTAAGTTACAGCGCACATAACTTCGCCAAAGCGTATATAATATAATTTTGTTCCGTCTTCAAAAGAAGAAGAGTGTTGCTAAGCATGAATTGTTATTGTCGATGATTACATTTTATCAAATTGACCGTTTTAGGACTTTGACCTTCATAAGCGATTGGAACCACTCAGAAACAAATCAGCTGCCACACGAATTGAAGTCGAGAAAAGATTAACGATTAATTTTTCATATCTAAACACAAAGGAAAGCTGTTTTGCACCTTCAAAGTCAAAAATGAACCCCCTACAATAATCTCAAGGACAAGAATTAAAGGAGCAATTCGAGTGAACCAATAACATCGATATTCACGGTGTTTAATTTATGCTTGGTGTTTAATGTAGGATAGGATGTAACGTATTATGAACTGCTCCAACCGTGATGAAAGGCACGACAAACGAACACAATATGCCAAAAATCTGACGCCTGACACCGCCTACGCTTGGGAGACGATCATGGAAGACTTTAGGGTTAGATCAAATTGTGCCATGTATGGATAATTGCATCACAGCAGAATTCTCTGAGATCATCAGATGTTTTACATATGAAAAAATGTTTTGTATGTTTGAACAATTCCCTACGCCTTTCCCAAAATTCATTAGATGGTAGTTATAAATAGTTAATAAACTATTTTATATCCCGTAAAATAGACAAACTTTACATTCTTTATGTATGTAGTTAACATTAAAATTGTTGTTGGTGTCGGATAAAAATTGTAGTTAATGCAAGTCGTACGTGCATATCTAAGTATGGAACACTGTTGCTAAAAATGTTATTATAACATACACACATATATAAGTTTATTATTATTACTCATATTCTATACGAAATTTTTATTTTATAAAAAATTCCAACTTTAATTTTGAAAAGTACCAAGAGCACATACAAATACATATAAAATATAAAAATCGTTGCAACGAACTAACTCGAACGATCTCAAGGCACAAAAGAAACTTTAAATTTTATAGCCTATATACAAAGAGACCAAAAAAAGGGCTGACATAGGTGTGTAAACCCATATAACCATGTAAGACCATGTAAGACCTATGGAGATTCTGCTTTATAAATGAACTTGCACACAAGTCATCGTATAATAGATCAGATAATCAGTTGTAACGCCTCCTGATATCGTATCTAGTAGGTAGATTTAATTAACGCAAACAAAAATCAACTTCTCGTGATTCAACTTTACTTCGCTATCAATTCTTTTCTTTAAACTTTTTTTAGATCCACCAAGACATTCAATACTAGGCATTTAAGGTTCACAATAAAATGCATGTAATGTATTTTTTCTATTTTTCCAGACTTTTCATATGCGTACTTCTAAACCGTATCTCTCTTTCTTGTCTCTTCTACCCTTCCTTCTTGTATCCCAACTAATAACACTTTAAAATGGTGCAATTGTGTGCACAAAAACTCATTTTGTTAAAACTTATTTATTCCCATATATATGTATGCGACTATGAAATTGCATAGGACCCGGTCAAATGAACAATAAACGAAACATTATAGAGAATAAAAGTGCTGGATATATATGTTTCTGTACATACCTAAATATATACAAACAATTGTGCATTTGAACCATTACATATATTTATGAGTTGTTTTCTCTTTTTTGTTCCCTTCTACGTAATCATATGTAGCTGGCACATTGGTCAATAATTTCAGGGACTGACACAGAGAATTCAAATCGTTCTAAGCAAGTGATAACTCTCAACTATTGATGACTTGTTTGCAGCGGGGTTTAGTGACACTACTTTTATTATTTTCAAAGCAATGAAAATATTTAAAGTCCGTGTATTGATTAAGAATCGCTTGTTCATCCACTACTATATGGAACTCGTGAATGGAACCACTGCACTATTGAATCGAATAGAACTGGTATTAGCCGTGCAAAGGCCATTAGAGATGCGATCTACGTGTAGCTATTTGGCGACACATATGACATCCTATTCATATTCATCACTTGTCTCAAAAAAAAAAGCATCATAAATAGCATAGATTGCGTGGCACTTTCGATTCGATTGAATGAAGAAGTTGCGAAAAAATGAACAAATATGACAAAGGAAGACGTGCTCTGTCTGCAATGATTGCAAACCTTTTTGGGAACTTGAAAAGGATACCGCCAGGTGAAAATGTATTGAATTAAACCATGAAATCATTGCAGAAAGTCCAGTATATTTTAAAGATTGGCAAACTGTCGTATGGGAAAGGCATCGAGATGTTAGAGCAGCTTTCAATTGATAATATTGCTGTTCGAGGAGACTATGTTGACGAATAAAGTCCAAGTTTACGAAAAAACAAAATATTTTTGCTTTGTCCCGGGACATATTGAACCGATGTATTATGTACAAAGTTACTTGCATAATATACATTCATACAAATACAACGCAAAAAGATATCTACGGTTCATACTCTACACTCAGCGTAATCTTAATAAAAAACGATTAGATGCACAGAATTTTTCATAGATTCACTACATTTTCATTTGATTTTTTTTTTGAGGACATGTCATAACTCAAAATCTTCTGCGCAATTAGGGAGCAACAATAACGCCTAATTCAAACGCCTTCGTGGACTATCAAAGCCTTTTCTTACTATCTTTCTGATAAGCGAACAATTAAATTTGTTAAAAAAAATAATAATTCAATACAAACGTTCCGTAATTCTCCTGAGCTCGAGCCCACAAATTATAGAAGTGCAAGAAAATATTCTTTCGAAGTATTTTTCTTCTTTTGGATTATTTTCGGTAACACAGTTTTAAGGAAAAATATTTCTGAGATATGACCCTTGAATGCATGGAACCAATCTTGCGGGGTTTCAAATGGCTGTTGTCTACACAATTGTATTCTACATGTATGGAATTCATGAGAGATCTAAACAAAATGGCCAGCGGCGCACCATTTTGAAAGCCCAGCGACTGAGAGACAGATTTGCTTGTCCTGCCGGATGTAAACTTACATTATCATAATACGCCATATGTTTTTTTCATTTTGGAGATGTTTAGTTACCAACCAGACACTACTGTCGTAACATACCTACACTCCAGAACAAAACTTTGCTCCATACACGTCGAGGTGATCTCAAAGTCCGCAGTTCTTAGTAGATTTGATTCGCTGTCAAGCTTATAAATATAAATATAAATCCGTGCTATTAAAAATAAATTTTCTAATACGATGGTTGCATATTTCGGTACTCCTTTTACCGACTTAACCATCCACCGACTTAACCATACACCGACTTAACCATACACCGACTTAACCATACACCGACTTAACCATACACCGACTTAACCATACACCGACTTAAGCATATTCTTCTTGTAAACAACATTGGCTTTTGGTGTTATAACAGATCCATGGAAATCTTCATTGCTTTTTTTTCTTTATAGTTGTGTAACTGCGGTAGCACTAACTTCGACAGGCCACCCTATAACGGATGTGACAGCTGACGGTTCATAGGTAATTAGCAAAACATAAAAAACCAAAAATAAGTGCATTTGTCACTGGATGCAGATGTCTTCGTCTTTGTTGGTTTAACGTGGGTACACTACCTTCTCGATTTAACTCCACGGTGCCCGATGCCACAAGAAGAAATTTGATGTTTGATTACCATATGAATTGACAGTGAAAAAATAGTTGGACCGAATGTCCATAAAGGAATTATTGCTGAAGACAAACGATACCAAGCCATATTCAAAGAGACTGATCGCAGCCGCGAAAAGTAGGTCGTATACGACAACGATGTGCGAAAAGTATGATCTAAGATGGACGAAGATGCACAAACGCTTGTGAAGACCTGACGAACACCTTGGATTTGACGGTGTCCTCTTTCTGCTGCTCTGACGATTAATTCCAATATCTTTTGTCAGCGACTAACACAACTAAAGCGGGCAAATAAAGAACAGAGCGTCGTCTTTCACCAGCACAATACCAAGCCACACTCGCACTTAATTGCTCGAAAAAATTTAAAACAGTTCTCCTGAAAATCTCTCAAAAATCCTTGCAATGAGCGATTGAATGACAAATTCTGTCTCAAAACAGGATACATATTTTTCTGTTTTCCAGTTTGCGTCAAATATTTTTTCCACGTCTAGATGATCTGTTAAAATAACCTGCAACTTTAGCCTTCTTTCCAATCCTTGCTTCCATATTGTAATGAAACTTACATGGAAAGAAAATGTGTCGTGCAGTTGTACAATAGGAGTTCAAGCCCTAGTCTATGACTAAACTCTAAGTAGTTGGTTTTAAAATATCAAAAATGAACGATAAATTAAATCGAGCTTAACTATCCAACCGTCAATATCTGCACTTTTATGTAGTAAACAAAACCGTTTAATATTATTGACGATATGAAAGTTTTGATTAACATCAGATGGTATGGCGGTACTGGTGTTTTTCCTCTGAGGATTACTTATACGTCAAAATGCTGCTTAAGAAATTTAAAGCATTTGACGTCGCATTGGCAAAATGTCGTGATTTGGAAAGTGATGCCATAAGAATCAACATGCACAACTCAGCACAGGAGTCCATTATCGTGCACATAACCTATGTCGTTTTCATTCAACTGCCATCAACATTAAGTTCGTACCACGGAATTGGGACTTCAAGATCTACTTATAAATTATTTACAAGAACTTATGTTTATAATGCTTTTTCTGGCCTTGTCCGTTTGAATATTTCGATTTAACTCTCTTGAGGTGACTGGCTTTGCCTTTCGCATAAATTTTGACTTATATAGCTTTTTACAGGCAAGTTACGAGGCCTTTAGCTTCATTGTGATATGTTTGTGTTGATCCATTTTGCTACGAAATTTTCTTCGAGTTGTTGCTCATCTTCTCGCCAGTGATCAACTGCAGATAGAGACAGATAAAGTGTGTGTGAATGTGTATTTGGTTTTATCATTTTCAAACTTCTGGTTTCTTAGACAATCGTCTAGATTCCACTCAAACTCACTCCATCAAATGGAGGTTTTCGTGCCAGAATTTTCAAATCTCAAAGAAAGAAATTGTTTATGATTTTAATTATTCCTCTAATGCATTGCTTCCGATAGAGATAAAAATTGGAGTTTTCTTTAAGTGTAATTTCGCATAAAATTTGTTAGATAAAAATTTGTTCTTTCTGCATAGAAGTTTAGTTGTAATGGCTTTCGTCATTTTCATACGAGAATCATTTCATATATTGTACTTGAATGCTTTTTCATCGTCCAAATTTCTTGCACATCAAATTTCATAATTATTTTTTAGCTTTTATTACTTAAATAAGTAATAAAAAAGTGTAGTCGGACTTGGCTATCCAATGCTTTTCTATTATTCAAGGACGAGTTGATTGACCAATGGAAGTACTGTTTGGATTGAACTTTTTATTCGTTGTGCCAAATGTTAACGAAAAACTTATTAAGTCTGTATGCATGCGTAAAAACTATCGAAAGCAATATTCTGGAATTTTTACAATTTTCTGTTTGCGATTCTGTAATCTTGATCTGCAAAAGCACATCTTAAATTAATTTCTAGTTTTATAATTAATTAAATTAAATTAAAAAATTAAACAATTGCTAATTTTTGAAAGCAAACGAGTAAATGAACAATACTCTCATGCTGCAAAAAGCGAACGAGCGGACGAATAGATTGACTCATGAAAGGATAGACAGACAAATGAAAATAGGTAGTCGCATAGGTAAAGGGATTAGTAGACGGATGAAGAAATGCATTAAATGAACAAATGGATATTTTTACGTTGATCAAGCTTTTAAGTTGATCAAGAACACCTCCCGCCAAAGCAAGTGGTAAGAAAATCTTAAATCTAACTATCAACTAAACAGTTTAAACGTATCAATTATTATTGCTTTGCTTTCCTCTGATAGCCTAAAAATGTTTACAAATCTCATGATTTTTCAGTCTTACGTAATAAAGCTTGATTTCCGTTACCTTTCATGAAAAAATTAATTTCATTTGAAACAAAAAAACTGAATTAGTTAGAGTTAAAGACTTACAAAGGAGACTAAATTAAAAGGTTTTTTTTCCTTTTCCATCGGTTATGCTCTAATAACAAAGTTTAAATTGCCACGCGATGCCGCATAGACTTCTTTGACATGACCTTTGAGATTTGTTTTTTTTCCTTTCTTTTTTTATATCTTTTTTTTCTTTTTAATGTTTATTTGTTTAGTTCTTGTGAGATTTTCCTTTCTCAAGTACTTAGATTTGTATTTATTACAATGTCATTCTGTGATAGATTTGAAAATTTTCTTAGCAAAAACATTTCTTTAGTTGTTTATTGCTTTCGTTATGCGAACACATTCGCTTAGTCACTCTTGAAGCCATCGCTTACTAAATTGGTTAAAAGCTAAAGGCTAATTACACAAAGAAAAAGAACACCAAAGAATTACCAGCTAGTTGGACTTCAATTTCACCGGAACGCAAATGTGTGAGCAAAAATTTAATAGTATTATTGCAACCTTGACGTAATTACCATTATAAGAATGCAATATATATTCAGAACATGAAAAAAAAGTTTGCTGTTAACGTTTTACAAAAAAACTCCTGTGTTTTTTAAAAGCAAAAAAAAAAAAAAAAAGATCAAAGACCGAATCGTTGGTAACTATCATTAAAAGTTATTATTAATCGGTTTTTTTTTTTTTTAAATAATAATTAAAACTTTACTAAATATGCAGGAAAGGCAAATTGTAATGAATATAACCCCAAAAATATTGTTTTCGAGTATACTCGCGATAGCAACGCAGACAACATTATTTCGCCTTTCTTACCATCAATGACTGCTATTGACAAGTTATCGTTAAATTAGGCGATAAAAAGAAAAATTTTAAAATATCCTTCAGAAACTGGAAAAATCTTTGGAACTCAAACTCGATAATGCAATATTCTGGTTATATAATAAAGAATAATATTAAGTAAGAAAACATTGCTAAGGACACCGGCATTTAAAATCGATTTGGGTGACAGTAGGCGATGACTGTGATATTAAGGCTAGCAAGCTCACTACTTCTTCATAATCGCCAGTGAGTAAGTTGTACCCAAAGGCACGTAAAATATACATATATATATGTATATCCAGATCGGCTTAACGAAAAAGAATGTCTCTCACTATTCCTCAAATCAACGGCCAAAAGATGAAAAATAACGAACACGCTACTTAAAGTTGGTCCCGTTCAAAGCTCATAAAGGTGAATGGTTTTCTTTAGTGCCTAGACAGAGGTCACTGCACTGACGTGTGGAAAATCGTGCAACAATCATTTCTAATACCTGTCGGACAGCTATTATCCAACATATGAAAAATGCTTCCAAATTACACTAATAAGTGTCACCATTAACCAGCGCATGCAAATGGGCCTTTTAGTCCAGTAAATTTCAAAATAATGGCCTACTCATCATCGTTATTATTGTTTCGGAAATCCGTACCGCGACCTAAAAGATTTATTGTATTCAATTACTCATCATCGTAGTCTTGATTTAGCTCCTAACGAACTTGTAACGAACAAGAAAAACTATTGAAAATAATTGCAGAAATTATTTGTCCCAGATACGTTACGGGCATGTTGCAAACGTAATAATGAAACTAATATGATTTTCAGCGTGTTGCTCTTGCAAATCACTCCAAGTCCTATAAATATCGTACTAACAAAAGTGAAGTGAAAACTAGAAAGTAATTTAAAAACTATTTGCATTTATTTTATGTTAGGGCTTTTGAATTTTTAATTAGCCATTACACTCATGGTCTAACCTTGATGAGTGCTAACAATGCCTATATGCAGTGGGTACATAAACTGTCGTCTGTTTTCGTAAATATTTATTTCACTTATTATTGAATTCCCCGAAAGATTCATAAATCATGGGTAATGTTTTTTTTGGGAGCTGAAAATAGAGGAGAGAGACGCAGGTACATACTCGTTTGTATATAGTGAACGGAAACTAATGCAATAACTAACATTTATAACCAAAACGTGTAAAAGTAAACAAACATCAGACAGCAACACGTATATGAATATAAGCATAAGCTCGTAACGATACACATAATCATGCATTTATTTCACTATGCTATATACATATATATATATATATATATATATATATATATAGACTATATGTGTGCGTATGTTTGCTTATGTTCAACAATTTTCAAATCAAATTTCAAATTGTAAATCACTGTTTTACACTAAGCTATTATTATTATTTTTATAATTGTTGCTTATATACATATGTGTATTACGTTTATATATATATATATACATGTACAATTCAGTTAGATAATACTATTGCTCGTATGTTAAATTATTTTATGAAAAGCTTCGCTTACACTACGAAAATTGATAAAATAAATGCCTATGCCTTTTACATATGCGCATAACAGACTGAGTGCTTGCAAATATGCAAAGACTCACTATTATACGGTTACACATACACATATATACATATATATATTATATAATTATATTAAAATTTATGTAAAACTAGAAAGTTTACAAAAGCACGCGCTAACGCAAACACGACCGCAGCATGCATCTGTTATAATTTCTGGCAAAGAGCCGAACATTGATTAAACACCTACTGCATCATACATTTTTAATGCACCACTACTCTCGCTGGTACATTTGCGGCTTATTTATACGAATGAAAATGCTTTCATATACGTATATAGATGTTTTACTTTAAACTTATTGTGCAGGCATATAACATAAATAAAATATTTGATATCTGATTATATCTCTTGTTAATGGTTTGAAATTTTCAATACGTACATGAGAAACATAATTAAATAAATACCATATTAAATATCGGAAATATTAAGAAAAAAAAAAAAAAAAAACGTTTATGAGGTGCGCATTTTAAAACAGGGCGCACAAACAACAAAACCAAATCTTAATATAATAGCCCATAGCATTGACAAAAGTCCCGAATATCTGTCGTCAAGTTTCTCCGGACATTTCGCACGTGCAGCTCAATTTGAACTCATGTCCCACAATGGCATGCAACGCAGAAACTGTCGCAAACACTTTGACACCTTAAAATGAAGAAAGACGGGCCTTATTAAATTAAGGCCCATCTTGCATATCGACCGTTTTTCGCTAAGCACGCCTTCATTAAAAGTTATTTTCAATATTTCGAATTGTTTTCAAGCTTTGTGGCGTATTATGACATCTTATGAAATTCGACAAAAATATAGTGTGCATGCAGTGCTTCCAGCCTTTCCTGAAATTTGCGGCAAAGGTCGCACGGTAGCGGTCGTTAGTAGAAAAGAATGCGTCGCCTTGTTCACTTTTATTTTAAATACCGTGCACTAAACTTTGCATCGCATAATCGCATTTTTGGAAAATAATTGCGTTTAAAGAAGGGCTTCGAATGGTTCGGAATTTTGTTCATTCACGAATTTATTAAGCCAAGGAAATATTGATGAATATATGAATTCCTACCGTGAGAGTGACTTTGAGTTCAAAGGCGTATTCTTTATCGATTGAAATTCAATCACTGCTTTAGTTCTTAAGTCAACATGGCTTCAAACGCACGCAGATTCTGGTCAATGTACAGCAAAACTATCTCAACAACGACAAGTTTACTCTGGTGATTGAAATATAAGCCCCCCTCGAGCGCAGAGAAATCGCCCACTTCCCACATTTCCACTTCGATTCGAAATATTTATTAAAATATATTTAGGTAGCAAACATAACTTAATTTAAACTAAAGTAAACACTGTCAACTTTTGAAAAACACATACGACTAACCCTTGACCTTCAAAATCATTACAATAGCAATAAAACAACAGATAAAGCCCAAAATCGCTCGTTTATATAGGATAAGGATTGCTAGAAACGACATCATTTGCACACCAACTCGCAGTCTGAAAGATCCCCCATTGGCTACGGGATTATTCAGTACATCAAAATACATGAAAACACCGGAAGCAGCATCTCAAGTCGTTACCAAATTGAAGCTGGGCAGATCCAAACCCTAGACAGCATGACAGATATGCTGTTCGACGTCTATACCAGCGATGTCAAGAGACCGGTAGGTATACTCAGCGACGGAGAAGTGGCCGGAAATGTGTTAGAACACAGCGTGATGACCGTTTACTTGCCACAACATCACTACGAAATCGCCGGTTGAATGAAGTTCAACTCGGTTAGCAGCTCCAGGAAGTTAGCGCAGTGGAAGTCAGTCAGTGGATGGTTAGAAGAAGACCAACTGAAGGAGGCCTGACCACCACCAACTTGCCCGAAATTGACCCCAGTCCGCCGACGAACACGTCTTCAGTTCGCTTAAGAATATATGAATTGGGCTATGGTTCGGACGAGGAAGAGTCTACCGAAAACTCGGTGGGCTTTTCGCTTATCGCTGCCTCTCTAAAGGCGTCTTATGTGAAGGGGATTCGTGCATTTGGAGAAACATACCAATGGGAGCAAAAGCCGAACTTGTGTTGTGGGACTTCCTGACGCTACTTTAAAGAAGTACTGGAAGAGCACGTTATGCCTTCTTGGGGATTAATTGGCGAAAATTTCATTTCCATGCATAATAGCGTAAGTCCACATTCCATTGCTGTAATGCGCCAGTACTTGGAGAAGGTTGCCGTGTCGGTTATGACGGGGTCTGTTCGAAGCCCATTAAGTCCGCAATCCCATTAAGCACCTATGAGAGGAGATGAAAAACAAGTACGAGGCAGGAATACGTCGCTTATGAGTCTCGGGGAACTTCAATCCGCAATTAGGGAAAAATGGGACGGAAACCGTTATTCAGGCTAGCGGAGGTAATATCTTGTGTTCATTAATTTATGCCTTTTTTTCCAATTTTATTGTTTTATTATCGTTTTACTCTTGCTTAAAATCTCCGAACGCGAATGAGAACAATTCTCAAACCAGCGATTTTGGGTATTTGTTTTATTGCTACTGTAATGAATTTGAAGGTCAGGGGAACATTATGTGTTTTTAAAAATTAACAGTTTGTAATGCGAAGTGAAAATGTAGGATGTGGGCGATTTGTTTGCTCTCGATTGTATGTGTTACTACGCTCCAGCACTTACAGCTTTTGCAGCTTAAGTAACATGGACTTCAAATTCAAAAAAAAGAAAAAAAAATAAAAATATTGATAATCGACGAAAAAAATAAGTTCGAATTTTATGAAAGCTGATTGAAAATTTGTACCGAAATAAATTAGGAAGAAAAGCATTTTTTTTAAAAGAATTTTGACATAAACTTTTCAATTTTTGTCGGGAATTTTCATACTGAAAACTTTATGAAAAAAAAAAAAAATTTTTATAAAAAACTTGTACAGGACATAGAAGTATGAAAAAGTTTTCCATAAACTTACCTACAAAAATTGTTCACTTAAATGCCTGTCATACCATTTGAATTTATAAGACTATACTTTAAATGCATAAATTTGTATAACTAAATATATATATATAACGTTATCATCATAATGTATAGTCATCGTCTTTTTATTGTCAGCACTTATACATAAAATGATGAATTTATTATAGCTACAAGCTGTTCGTTCTTTTTCTCTTTTTTTTCTTTTTTGTTTTTTTCCTGCTACTTCTGTAAAATTTGTATTGCAAACACAAAAATATGAATATTGAAATTGCATTTCTTTACACACATGTGTCCCTTCTCAGATCCCTTTCTCTCCTCCCTGCTGATATATTCGTATGTAGACATCCTGAATAAAACATGAATTGCAGTGCGGGTTTTATTTATGGTTATTCCTTTATGTGCATGAGTAAGGAAAGTGACACGCATACGTACCTACCTATGTGAGGCTAGTTGTGCCGTGCTTCGTTTCATCATTTATCTGATTGTTATTGGGATTAATTGCTTATGTATGCCTAAATCAGGATTGTGTTTGAACGGACTGAGGGCACTTATGCATATATGCTAGAAATTAAAAAAATCTTCTCCCATTTCTTTTTTAAGTTTACATTTTTTATGATAATTAAATTAAAATATTTCTTTTATTTTATTTATTTCATTATTTCCGTTCTCCGCTCTATCTATCCCCCATAAAATCTTGATTAGTGTATAAATATTATTCGATAAGATCCCACCAAGCGAAATGATTACAAACTCAAAAATATTTTAATTTATTAAAAAAAAAAAAAATTGTTAAGATCTAAAAAAATGCATTTTTAATTTACACTCTGAGTTATTAATTCTACTATCAAATCTACCTTTACTACGACAAGTCTTAGAGCATATCGCTAAATCCATTCGCAGTAATTACCTACAAAGGTTTGCCACAAAGCACGCCACAAAGTACAAAAGAGTGAGATTTTATATCAATTTAGTGATGTCTCCATATGCAGATATCGCTACTATGGCAGTTACCTCGCAGCTTAATGAGCTTTGAAAGAGCAAGAGAGTATAGACATGACTTTTAAGTTTCTCGCAGGGTGATAGTCACAACATACAATGTGATCAGTAAATAATCGAGACGCCTATCTAAAACAAATATCACCAGGCCTCAACAGCGAACAACAAGGAAATATGAATTTTTTCACACCGTATCCCTGTTCTTTATCAGTTCATGCTCCCCTATTAATAAATATCAAATTAAAAAAGTGAAAACACTAGACCCACCATTAAATGCCTTACACCAACCAGCTCGCTTAATGCAATTATTTATATGATTATTTTTCAAAATAATATATTGGAAGTAATCGAAAAAGTTTTCCGATTCGAATTATTTTCATTTCACATGTCGTCCTTGGGCCAAAACATATCGATAGTGCACCAAATGTCCTTAAAATATAGTGAACATTACGGTCTGTAGATTGAATACAAGAAAACAAGACGGCCAGGTGAACGAACGGACAGACAAAGTTAAGTTAATTCAGAAAGACGAGATTGAGTATAATAACAGGCGAGTGCGTCTCATGCCTTTCTCTGTGTTGCATACTTTCGCACAAACTTAATAATCCTTGGACCGGAAGAGGCGTAGGTTTTAATAGCAGGCTGAAACTTGATACCTGTATGCTTATGTTATGTACATGGAAGGAATTTGAAAATTTACGGCATAAATTCACAGTTCATTACAAATCTACAGAACATGCAAAGTAGGCGACTTTTAGGTACATCCCTATTTTCACCACACACACATACACACATACACACACACACATATATACACACACGTAACTGTCTTTGATATTATAATAATTTATTTGACAATATGCTTAAATCACAAGGAAATTTTTCCTCTTGCGTTCATCTACTAAAGTTGCGGGCTTAACTTTAAATCTGGCGCTGCTATCCATGTAAAGACTGTTAGCCACTGTTTTGTCTGCCATCGTAAACTAAAGAGATAAAATTTACCGACCAACGTCAACGAAATATGGTAAAAATTCCCGTTTGCACGTCTGTACCGCATTGATTATCGCATTTGACTGATTTTCACCATTACTTTCTGTTTGTCAACACTATTCATAGCGTACGCTTTGGGTTCGTCCGTAGATCTACCTGTCAAATTCAATCAAAGCGTAAATCTCTTTCTTTCTGTCGATTTGTCATCTATTGACAACAAATAAAAATGCATTTCTCCAATAACATGAAATGTAGTTCAATTCATTTACTATAGCGGGAACAAACTCGAAACAGGCCGAAAATTGTAATATATGTAATAAATGTCTTTTCCAATTGAATTGGATGGAAATCGTTTTAGAAATGAACGTTGAAAACGATCCCGATCAAATTATCGATGAATTCATAATTCACTCAAAAATCGATAATTATTCACCCCAAGCGATCAAAGCATTATTAGTTGCTTTAATAACAAAAAAAAAAAAAAAAAAATTTTAATTTCAATAACAATATTATTTATTAACATGTACTTTTTTTCTATTATAATTCAAATATATTTTCAAACAACCCTTTAGCTTACTAAATCCTCTAGTTCGAAAGTAAAAAGTTCGAATTCCAAGATACTTGACACATTTAAATCCCATTCAAGCTTTCTGTTTTGCTTTTTTTTTTTTTAGTCAGAAGGGACCTCGTTTTGTTTAATACTTTATAATATGCAACATAGACCGTAATAAATTCCTTTGATATATATTAACATCGCATTGCACATATTTGTTATTGTAGGTGTGATAAAATCCAAGAACAGCAGTGCCAGAATTGCAAGGGGTAAGTATATAAAAATTCAAGTCTTAAATTTATGGCAAATGAAACAAATGTATTTATTTATAAACAAATCAGACAAGGAAATGCAAAGAAAGAAATACAATTAAATGTATAGAATTTTTGATTTGTAGCCAAGTAAACGTAAACGACAACCAAAGCACTGCATTATGTACGTGAGTATTTATCGAGAGAATTTGCTTTGCTACCTTTAATAAGCCGGCAATAATTAGTTACGGGTACCTGCGGCGCATCATATACGATCTTTTGGAAGAAGTCCTGAGATTCATTTATTACTTGCGTAAACGAGTTCAGATGAAACTTTTCAGAAAGTTGTTTCTTTTCTCTTTAATTTACTGTAAGTAGAATTTGTCAAATGGTTTCTAAAACTCTCTGCAAAACAAAAAAAATGCCAAACTCCTTTGACCACCTATACTGAGGATAGATTCTTGCGCCAGAGTATTTTTTTGTTTTAGAATCTCCGGCATCGGAAAAATATGACGTGTCATTATAACTCAAAATTTCCGCGGTATTTGGCAATTGATTTTGATGAAAAAGAAAATCCAGCATTGATGTCACCGCGGGAATTGTTAGTTAAATCCCTTTCTTTTCAAATTGTTCTCTATTCCTTGCTTTTGATATTTTTCTTAAAAATTCTAGCATCCTTGCGCGGTACATCCGGCGTATGAGTGATATAAGACGAAATGAGTTTATTAGCACCTTATTATGTGATCTAAAGTGCTTTAACCTTCAAGTGATTAATATTCATGATAATCGAAACGATTATTGAACAAAAGGGGAAGTCAATGGAGGCGTAAATGTGTATATGTGCTTGAATTGTGAAACACATACAACTGTAAAGCAATCAACTTAAGCTAACAAACGCCACATTAAATAAATTGGATTACGAGTTAAATAGCAGAATGAAAAAATAAATATTTAGGCAAATAATGTGTGTGTGTGTGTGTGTGTGTGTGTGTATGTGTGTATGTGTGTGCTTGTATGTGTATACATTTTGCATTCATATTTGTTTAGAACCAGACATCAACATGAACTTTAAACAATAACAAAACTCATTAACTTGAAACTCTTAACAAAAAATAACTAACAACTGCAATAATAACAAGAACAACAGCAATAGTATCGTGAAGTTAATACACTAACAAAGCGTTTATATTGTTTTAATTAAAAGCTTACATACATACGGGCATTAGTTTTATGCTTATAAACACTGCTAGCATAACTGTAGGAAATCATTACATAATTGACTTATTCCAACGATATGAGATATATATATATATGTATATATATATATATATATATATATACAAACACACATTGGCACACTCAATTTTCAGCAAAGTGGAAAGCATTATAAGTAAACAAACAGAAAAGCAACTTAAATAGAAATACAAAATATAAAATGAAAGCAACTGTTTTGAAACAACAACAACAACAACAACAACAACAATAACAGTAACAACACCAGCATATGTTAACAATCGTGAATGTAATATTTATACAAGTGAGAGTATGTGCGCGTATGATTGTCGTAACTTACAGGTACCAGCAGAAATTAAAACCCAAATAAATTGGCTTTTTTTCTTTAATTGCCTTTACAAAGAAAAAAATGAATAAAAAAGTATTTCCATGTTTTTACGTTTCACATACCTCAACCGTGAAAACTGCAGTTTTCCTCTTTTTATTTTTTATTTTTTATTTTCTGAACACAAGAATTTCCATATAAAGCATGAGCCGGTGCATGAAGATTGTAGCATTGCCCTTAACATAACAAGTGTTAACGCAAACAACACTATACGCTATACGTATACCTAGATCGGTACTGTTATATTTTTTTTATGTCTTTTTTTTTTTTTTTTTTTTTCTTGTCAATTACTGAATGCCTCTACCTCCGTCTGTCTTTCCTTTTCCATCTCTATCTATCAATTTCTCCTTTTCGCTCTCCTGTTTTCTTTCACTGCTTGTGCATATGGGTTTTGCGTTAAAAATTTTAACACTATAACACGTATAAACACCTTTACGGTTAGTTGTTTCGTCAACAAATGTAACCACGTTTTAAAACCGTAAACCGTGTTCTTGAAACACTAACAAACGAACATATACGCACATAACATGAATAACAAACACACTTTATAGACAAATGTGTGGCTTATGCGTGCTCCGTAAGTTTGAGTGTTTCTTTTAACACATTTTGTAATTTGTATGCATATCCGGTTTCCGTTTTGCTGATTTAACAACAGCCCGCACTTTTATATAAACAAGCAAACAAACAAACAAACATACGAATGCACAGATAAATAAATGTCACGTTTGAAAATTCCGCAACAAAGTGAAACATTAATGAAATCTTATTTACTTTAGCTCACACATAAACACTACAACAATATATGTATAATTGAAAGTTGCAACTAAAACACAATCTAACAAAAACTACCATCGCTTATGCATTTAAAGAGCAAAAAACAAAAAATCACAAAAACGAATAATAAAAAGAAACACTCTCACAAACATCGGCTTCTCGGTGCACATATAGTGTTTAAACCGCATTTAAATTATTATATGTTCAAAATTATATGAGATAAATGGCGCGCTTTTCAATTAAGCGTCAACACCATATCGTAGGTAATTTTACATTAATACCTTGCCCTTTTCCTTTCCATGCCTTTTTTTTTTTTTTTTTTTTTTTTTTTTTTTTGCTTTTATTTACTCTCCAATTAACTTCAATTTTATCTTATTGTCCTTTAGTAATTTGAATAGATGAGTTAAATGATTTGTTGATCTCTCTACCGGTTATATTTGTTAAAGAAGAGATTTTCTGTTTTTCTTGCTTTCTTTGACTCGCATCATAAAAACGCCGTTTATATGTCCTCTCGTTAGACCAACAGTTTAATAACTAAACACTTGTTATCCTGCAATTCGATATCGTAAGTTTAACTTCGCTGGTGCTAGCATCGTTTTCCTTGTTTTACAAGTTTTTTATTTATTTTTTTTTTATTTTTAATATGCGTTCGTACAACGGCGCTTGCGCATTGATTCAACGGGAAATTTATTTCACCACACAAAAGAGTATTTATCTCGTAGACTTCTTCTTCTTCTTTAATTTTAATAATGCGATGACTGTATTTGTGGTAAGAAAGGAGTAAAGGTAGTTATATTCATCGTAATGCGAATGTGGTGTACCTACCACCTATGGTAAGTATCTCAAAAGGGTTTATTCGTTCGTAACTGTAAGCACTTTAGCAAAATGCTTTGGACCATTCTCTCTTCACCAAATAATTAGAAAAGTTTGCAAATGTTTTCTTGCCAATATCAGAGGGTACTCTTTGCCCTAATTGCGAACATTATTAAGGCAAACGAAAATTTCAATTTCCTTTCTCAGCGGTCTTCAAATTAGATCTGGGAGTTTTAGACAAAATGTACATGTCGCAGATAAACTGTTAACCTGATTTTTACCATTGCACAAGCAGCAATAGCAGTCTTCCAAGTAGCTCAAAGCAGATGGCCAAGCCTGACAGATAGATGGTTAATAGAAAAGACCGAAATAGATAAGTGACTTGGAGAAGTTGCGCTGATCAGGTATAGATTGTTGTTTGCTGCGTTTTTTTTTTTTAATTTTTTATACCTTTATTTTCCGGTCCGGTATGGAGTAATGATAGATTTCTTAGAAAATCCTATAAAGCCCAGGTAGAGATACTGATCTGTAAAACGAAAAATGTGCGCAAGTTCAACATTTATTTCAATTTAAAGTGCCTTACAAAACCTCCATTTACGGCAACAAAAAGCAAAATATTTAAACGCCCTATCGATCTTCGTAAGTCATTTCCATTATTTGATTTTGACTCAATGGCTGATAGATAGAAGACAATTTTCGACGCTAACGGAGTCGGCAGTTAACAATGACTTTTGTGTTAAGTCTTTATGAACGTCATTCTATTAACCCGAGAATTCTTTAATATATCGCTGAGATTGAAGGACTCGTTCAACATTCGATTCATTTCATGAAATTCGATTACTCGGTTTACTTTTCAATTTATATGTTAAGTGCATCGTTGCTGTTGCGAACATAACTGATTCACCCTCTTTACGATTAAGATCGTTATCGCAATCGTTTGTTCCATTAGACATGTTAACGCAACTAATCTCATATTTAATTTAATTAATAAAAAAAAAATAAAATAAATTGTGCCTTAACTAAATTCAGCATTTTTTTCTTCCATTGTACCGGCTACCTCAGCTATGTGAACATCATTTTGCTCTAATGCTGGGCTCGAGTTCATATGCGGGCACATGATAATTCAATTTATTTAACAAAATGTGGAACTGAACGTTCATAGGACAAATTTTGGAAATTCATTACTGGGGGCTTATCATTTAACTGATCAGAGTTACCTTCTCACCCCACCAATCTAACAAAGACCCTACACAAGACCGCTTAACCGCTTAAAAGTTATAAAATAATGCAAAAGTTATATAATTAAAAGTTATATAATCAGAATATTTAAAAATTTTATTTTTTGATGCCAATCACCGGATAATCGAGATATTTTCACTTTAACGAAACGTTTTCAACTTCAAAGATCATATAAAATATCTATGTTTCCGATCAGTATCAAATTTGGAACCCGTCTAAGCATGTTCGTCCATTCGCGCTGCCAAAATGGGAAACATCAAGCAACCTATCCAACGTTGTAAAGCAAGAAAATTTCCTCTTGCTTTTTGTAGTGTTTTTTGAGGCAAAGGTGATCATGGTTCCTCACAAGTCGGGTAAGAGTAATAGCACATCCAGTCTAACAGTATACGGTATTTGATTGATGAGTGTTAAATACTATATCGATGTTGAAACACATTTTGTTGAAACAAATGATATAAGAAGCAACGCTTGCTTTTAGTGATTTCTTGGTCGAAGAAACCTGCAACACGAAAGCTATTGAAGAAATCTTTTTGAAATTTTCTTATGGAACGATGCGAATGTAATGATTTGGTGGGTTTCTACGAAGAAAATAAAGCATGTATATTATGAATGAGTCCAAATTTCTACTTGTATTTATAGCAACTCTTATAAAAAGATGGCATACACAACTGTGATCAAAAAATAGGATTAATTTGTTTATAAAATGAAAATTTGTTTGTCAAGTCTATTATTCTTTCATATCGCTTTCAAAGCACGCTCCGTGCACTTATGCCGACGTTTTTTCCAATCCTCGAAACAGTCAGAAAAGACTTTTTCCGCGACAGTCCAAAATGCTTGCTTCTTTACGGCTTTTACATCCCCAGCCTTGTCGAAACGGTGTTCCCTCAATGACCTCTTGAGTGGTCTGAAGAGTCAGAAACCGCGTGGTTTTAGCCACTTTTGCCGAGAGGTTTTGAAAATTGCAATTTTTTACCGTATATACGTATACGACTTTTCAGAGTGGGACGCTATATGGGGAGTGGTCGAAAACGTGGATCTATCGAAACCATTTTCAATAGCGTTCGTCCCTGGGCCAAAATACGTCAGTGTAACAAACTTCATCAAAATATCTCAAAAATTGCGATCTGTAGATTGAACACAAGAGTACATGGACATAGATTAGACGGACAGAAAGACTTAAATCAATTTGGATTATGATTCAAATTATGATTTTCAATCGTTCGGTATAATAAACGGCGGGCCATCTTAAGCCCTTGTGCGTGTTACATACATCAGCACTAACTTGATATACTCTGTAGTAGAAGTGGTGTAGGAAGAAAAATTATATTGTTTATGGCTTCCTTCTTAAAAAAAGCACTGGGCACGAGACCAAGTGTAGTATATGGCACGCAGAAGGGCCGAAAATAGACTCAACTTTTATTATATCAGATGCAGAATCATTTTCTGAATCGATGTAAGCCCTTCTGTCCGTCTATCTGTCTGTCCAACTAATGTCTGTTCACGTATATTTGTGTGCAAAGTACAGACCGTAATTTTTGAAATATTTTGATGAAATTTGATACACTGACGCGCTTTGACCCAAAAAAAACCTTATTAAAAATGGTTCGGACCAGTCCACTATTCGGCCACATAACGACCTGTTTTGAAAAGTCCTTTGTAATTTCCAAAATTTCTCGATAAAAATTGCTCTGTAATAGTATTTAAACGCTCTAAGTTGGTATGAAAAATTTGGCACGGCTAGGACAATTTTTTGAACCCTCCCTCATATAACCGCTCTTACGAAAACTGAATCTTTATATAGCAAAAAGGGACAATTTTTGATATTTCAGGGTGAAAAGTAGTTTATATTATAATAGTAAATTAATATAGAAATCAACCTTACGGAGTTTGGACCACGTAGCTATATTTTTTGTTTACCATTGCATATAAGGATTCCTCCAATATGCGGGATTTTATTGAAAGTATGCCTTTACATGAAAATAATGTGTAAATTTTTACATAACTGTATTAGGTGTAGTGTTGTATTATATCTAATAGACAGCCTTGTCCGACTATAATGTTCTGACTTGTTTTTATCTTAAAAAAATAAACTCGTAGGAAATGAAATTTGGATACTTTGAAATATTGATTGATTGTGGCTAATATTTTCCATTTTTGTACGCCTACTGCAGGCTCGCCAAGAGAATACAAAAATTTTTGTTGTTTTAGTTTATAAGTAATAAGCAAACAACTACTTTTCTTGGTGTGAAAATAAAAGTAAATTGAAACTTATGTTGTACTGTGTTCTCAATCCCAATTTCCGCGCAAAACCTTTCAATGTCTATGTCAATTTTTTAAGCCAGTATCGGTATTATTGCGACCGGAAAAATATTTACCACAATCATAACGAGGCGAATGGACACACAGGCAAACGGACAAATGGACAGATGGAAAGTTTAATATTGATCAGTGATATATTTACTTTATAGTTTACTTTTATGATTTCCATTTTTCGATGGTAAACATAAAAATGGATACAAGCACATAGAGCTTAGATTGTCCAAAATTTCGACATCAAAGTCGATTAACTAACGTGGCCGTTATTGATAATAAATCTTGCTTGTAATGCATTATCCAGCAAATATGGAACATACGCGAAAATCTAGATAACATTTTCCGTCTCAAATGGCCGATGATATTATTATTATCTGAACGAAAGCACAGTATTTTCCAGGCAAGACAATACCTGTTTAGAACAAGATTTAGAAAAAAATTTTCTAATTAATTCTAAGCTGTAATGAGCTTCTGCTTGTTGTCTTTAGCTATGATATACGTATGCAACTTGGAATATTTCAATAACACCACACAAACACGAACACATATAGCAGACTGTAGAGCGTAAAAGTCAAAAATTTCAAAAATGTGTATACGGACACCACATATAAATATTTGGTATATAAGTTTTGACAAAAGTACAGACGAAAACGTGAGTACGTATGTAAAACGCATCACTTATAACATTATTATTAAATATTAAACAGTAATAAATTTGCATGGATATAAGCGAAATAGAAGATACTTTTGAAATTTGAAGTATCACTGGCAACTGCCTTTGTGCTTAAGAAGGAAAATATCCGCTCAACACTCTACAATCATTATTTGCACCTTATTCCACAACGAGTATCATATAATTAAAATTCCGTTTTGTTTAAAATGACAAATTTAATTATCGTATATTCCTTTTTCAAGCTTAGCATTGTAATCATTCGCACAAAAATGCGAAACTTAAAGTCAATTATTTGTACAGTTTTACATAGCATCCATTGCACCTCTTTGCACCGCCGATTCGCCACACCCCATTCTGTATTTCTTGTGAGGACATATCATAGATAAGATTACAGCATGAACGACTATGGAAATTGTATCCGTAACAGAGCTAATCTTATATATGATCGAAAATATTTATCAATTAACTGAGAAAGTGTTCGCTGGCCTATCGGTATTAATTACCCGATTTTTAACCTCCAATAGATGCTAACAAACATTCGAGTAATAGTCGAATCAGTTTCATATGTTGTTGCTGAAAAAAGTATAATGAAATGTTAAACTTAACCTGTCGATTGTTTACAAAATTTGAAAAACACAATAAGACAAAACAACTGCGTTATATATTTATTCGTAGATATATTATGGAATCCAACCGCAACAACAAAATTGAAAATGAAAAAAATCACTTTTCAATATTTCTAGGCTTAAAAAACTGCCTTAAAAAAATTACTTTAGATTCACAGTAACACACACAAACATTTATGCATCTATATGTGTATGTTTCATTTTATTAATTAAGAAGTTAAAATACTACGAAAAGTTATTAAGTTATTAATTCTTAAATATATAGAGCAAAGCGCACAGAGACTCATGAAATATATGCATAAGGAAGACAAACCATACATAGGTATATACACATATGCTACGTGTGCGAACAAATTTTCTGCATTTTTTGACAAGATTCAAGTTTATTTAAAATATACATGTTACGAAGCTTAACAATTGAGACGCGACGTATAGTGTCTTGCAACATATAATCTTTTGCCTCGTATTGGGTAAAATTGGGCGCTTAAAAGTGCTCTCTTGGTAGAAACCCCATGGTTTCGTGGCGCGATAGTCACCGACTTAGTTTCGCACATCTTTAACTTTGCAGAACCGCTGCTTGTGCTAAGGAAATGCACATCGGTTGCAATCAATTGTAATTAGAACGAGGCAGACTTGGAGAATAATCCTCAATGGGGAGAGAAATTTCCAGCCAATTTTATTTTATTCTTAATCCTTTTCATTTAATTTTTTTTTAACCTTAATTTGGCATTTTAGTGAAACTCTAATGTAGACAATTGGCAACAATATGCATACAAGAGTTTAAATATGAACACTTTTAATTATAATAGGAATGTCGTTCTGCAAATTTTTAACACTCTTTATAGTCACATAAGTTTTTGTGCGCAGTTAATTCCTTCTAATTTTTATGCATCAATGCATGTCAATGATTTAAAATGAGTTCGAGTATGATGATCAAACATATTGCTATAGAGATCTGCAAGATAAGCTGACTTTGTTTTCATCTTCAAAACAGTAAAAGCAAAACAAAAGTGGGCCACGACTCAAGCTGCACTACTTCGTTAGATACAGTTATTCATGCAACGATTTTGCAAAGTAAAGCGTCATAAGGAAAGTGATCGAAGAAGCGATCCCTTTGGGTGAGAACATGTCGGTGTACCAGGTATCATCAAAATATCTCAAATGTTGCGAACTGTAGGTTGAACACAAGAATATACGACGGATATATGAGCAGACGGACGGACAAACTCGGCTGAGCTTCAGAATGACTTTTTAAATCGATTAGTATAATAAAAGATGCCTACAAGATACCTAAAGCGTTCCTGGGAGTTGCACACTTTCACACAATATTAACGCATCCTTGTACCAAAAATGGTGTAGGATATAAAAAGTAAGAACCGATGATTCCCTTAGACCACATAGCAAACTACAGTATCACGTTCAATTTAAGTAAAAGCAACTTGTTCATAAGTTAAGAATATCTCTTTGACGCAGAACGATAGATAGTTCTAGGTACTAACGTATTACTTTAAATATAAATGTCACACTTCGCTGATAAGACTTAATATCGTATTATACGAGATGATGGCATATGTGATATCTCTCCAGTTCAAAACCGCAAAGTGTTAATGTTTTTGGAATGATTTAATATTTTTGTTTCGTATTTAATCGCGAAAGGAAATTTCTCTGTGGTTTCTATAGAAAGTATGAGATTTAGAGATGACTCCAGTTCATCTAAAATTTACCATTTAACAGACTTACCGTTTTGTAAACATAATCATGATCAGTGAAAGAGAGTTTTAACTCTATAACTCTATATATAAGTCGTCGTCTTAAGTTCTAGTTTTAATGACCTCACTGTTAGCACAACTATTGAAATCTTGGAGTGTGTGTGTTTAAGAGGAAAGAACAAATAAAAGCTTATGTACTTACGTGTTTGGCAGCTTTCGAAAGGCTGCTGTTTTCAACATATTAACTAACATATTCTACAACTTTAAAAACAATACATATTCCAATGTAGTGCCGATTAACGTCCGACGCTAAATATTATTATCTTTAACGGACCCTCTTCACATAATGACTGTCTTATAATAACAATTATTTCAGGATTATTGAATGTTGAACATGACGACACTGCTCGTACGCTTCGCCCGAAAGTTAGACGATAATTTTCTTAAGAAAAGAGAAAGAGTGCTCTTGTTCTTGCTTTTAAAAGTTGGTAAATCTTTCAAAACTAGACGCAAGATATAGGGTTGAAATCGAAGATTAGGATTCCTCTCTTAGACATGAAGGCAAAACACCGCGAATTGCAAACTCAATTATATTTATCCTCTACCACTGATGATAAAAGTTGTAAACAAGTATTTTTGATGCGAGGTGCAAGTAGAAATAAAAATGTTCTACCGTGGACTTGTGCGTTTTTATGTAATGCATAGAATGCAACGGAATGCAATCAATACGTAGATTAAGTAATTCCATGTTCTCTTTTATTGTCAGCTTGAGTGGTTGACAGTAGTTAATAGTAAGTGTAGTCATCGCTAGATAGAAATATCTCTGCTACTTCGACTGTGTCCTTATTAATCCTATATTAGTTACTCGATCAATCCTTAATTAGCAATAGTCGTTGGGAAATTTTGTTTGTAATTATTTCATGGCGGGATCGCAATTAGTGTTTCAAAAGCTTCATCGAACTCATGTAAGTAGCATTAGCATGCACGTGAGCTTTGTGGAACTGTCAAAAATCGCAGATAACTTTTTCGATTGGCAGGGAGTTTTCAAGATCTCATAATGTAGCTATAAATTACCTTTCGGAGCATGTGCTTGTTCGTTTAAAGGAATAGACGCTTATGTTGATGACACATAAATTCCTTTCACAATATCACATAGTTTCAAAATCATTTCATTAAGAGCCGATTGATGTTGAGAAAAAGTTTGTAGAACAGTTTAGTTAATCCGGCAATTTTTGCAAAATTTTCACTTGCATATTTTAAGGCTGACAAATATTAATTGTCAAAGGTCGCGTTTACTTAAGCTAACCTAGTACTAAAGTAGCTTAGTAAAGTAGTAGTAGTAGTAGTAGTAAAGAACGCTAATGTTAATAAATCGTAGATGAAACCCTCTAATGCGTGCATCCATAATAAGCAAGAAAAACGCGCTTAGTCACACAAACGTTTCACTTAATGTTTAAGGTGTCAAGAAGCAATGAGAGTTTCGAACCATCTGAAAAAGTTAATTCCCCCCTCTCCCAGTCAGGCTCTCTCTCTCTCTCTCTCTCTCTCTCTCTCTCTCTCTCTCTCTCTCTCTCTCTTACAAAAGCAAAAAGCAAAGACAATAGTAACATTCATGCTCATAGCTGTCAGCTATGCCTACGAAGTCGTTCAAATTGATCCACTTTTGTCCATCTGTCCAGTTGCCTGCAGTTGCGTCTTTCGATATTTCTTAGAGGAAAACCCTAAATACCTACAAACGAAGAAGAAAGGAAATAAAGACAAATATTATTTAGAAATAATCTAACCACAATTCATAGTATCGAACAGGAAAGAAAAACAACAACAAAGAACAACATTAACAACAATTTGTAGCATTTTAGAGTATCATTACATAGTATTTTTATTTTCATTCAACATAATTTAGTGGCTTGTGTACGCTTAATAATGGTATTTAATATTATTATGCTTACTGCTGCTGCTGCCGCTGCTCCTGCTGTAGCAGGGCATGTATGACTACATACATGGATATGTGGAATATATAAATTTTGGTTGTTGTTTTTTTGTTTTTTTTTTTTTTAAATTTTTTACATGCCGTCCAGTCAGTCGGTAGAGCAATTCGATTGGTTTTTTTTCAAGCATGCTTTGATGCTCGCAAAGGAAGAGTATAGAACGCTGTTCAAAATAAACTTTAATGAGTTTTCTCGTTTGTAACCACAAAAACCACTAAACCGGAATATAACATAAAACTTTTGCCTGCTAAAATTGCCAACTTGTAACACGTTTTGTTTTTGGTTTATGTTGTTAAGTTTTTTGTTATTTTTGTTTTTACTTTGTAAGTAAAATACTTGTAGTATTTTTCGTTTGTTCCTTTTTTTTCTTATTTTTTTTTTTATTTTTGTGTTAAGGATGTTACTCTTTTTTTTTGCATAACTGAGGAAAAGATAGATGTGTGCAAAGCAAGAATAAACTCCAAAAATTTGTTAGCCTAAAATTTTCGGTTTTAGGAAACCAATCAAGTGTGTTTACAAGTTTGTAAGCCAAGCTGGTCGGTTATATGAAATTACTGTTACAGCAAAAGAATAAGCAAAAAGAAAGACGGAGAGAGAGAGAGAGAGAGAGAGAGAGAGAGAGAGAGAGGGCGAGAAAAAGGGGTATAGAAATCGAACAAACTTTTCGGTCAAGCAAAACGTAAAGTTATTGTGCTTAGTATAGAATTTTTAGCTGACTAAGTCAAAGGAGTCCCTTGCCTTTCTTATTAAGTAAATTACCGAATGAGTTGAAATATATGCATTAATAATTAAAGAAAAGGCAAACAGCTAACAGAAGAGCATATGTGTAACAAATTTGATGAGTATTACAACAATTTGCAATATCATCCTTTCCTTTCTTTGTTTGTTGTGCTTTTATCCAAAATATTTAGTTGTTATTGTTTAGTTTTTGGGTTTTTTTTTTTTTTTTGTTATAATAATAGATCGACTGTATCCAAATACACCAGTTTAGCAAAGGCACTGAATATCTAGAAATACGGGCCAAAGATGGCCCAATTTATATATGTCGCTAAGCAGGGAATATCTTGAACTGATTTGCTTATATCTCCCTTTAGGGGCATTCCATTGTTGTTCGACTTATCACATTCAAGGTGTACATGAGTAGCCGCGTAGGTAAGAGTCGTGACTATCAAGTTAGTGTTGACGGACTTAAATCTTAAGCGAGGTAGAGCTTACTTTGGTCGTAGCTATGGTGAGTTTTTAGTAAAAGGTTATAGGCATAACACTTACCAATTAGGTTGCGGCCATCCCTTCCAGACCTCCCTCGCCTTTCCTACTTCTTTCTGGCTGTCACCGAATTAGACGAGTAGGTTACATCCCCTGAGTGATTGATCATATTAGGAACAAAAAATAAATTTATTCTCGTGCGATCAGTTTAACATTCTGAGTCACTTAAGAATATTTCATCAGTTCGCGTTGATTCAGTCTATTTGTTCTTTGCATCTCTACTTCACCTAATGAAAAAAAAAAAAAAACAATCAAACATCATATATATAGCGCAGTAAATATTCTTAATTAAGATCAGAAATTTTGCAGTGCTTTGACGAGTTTGCCCGCCCATCTATTCAGTTGGTTGCTTTTCGTTTAAATGATGCAAAAAATTTAGATTAAGGGATGGAAGTTAACGAGGTACGGTGAAAGACATTTTGGATTCATTCGCATATTAAAATTTCCGTAGACCTACCTTTTCTTATACAAGTCAAAGTTCAGCGTTATTTTCGGAATCAATTAATATATATATGTACACTTGTCTGTCTGTCCGGGTAATTTTATGTTACACATATCTGTTGTATATTTTCGTAGCTTTGTTTCATGAAACTTGGCAGGCTAAGATATTTTTGCTCTGAAACGAATCCTAATGAAAATGAAATGATGCGACCAATCTTTATGATCCCTCCCCATATTATGTTCTGTTTTGATAAAGTTGTTATTCGGAAAATATGTAACTGGTTAATTTTTTAAAAGTGCTTTTATACTATGGTTGGTACAAAAAAACAACAAGCAAGTTATATGGAAAGAAAGTCCAATTTATGGTATTTTATAATGAAAATTATAAGAGATTAATGGTAATTAGAAAAAGAGGAAACAAACTGCGTTAAGTTTGAACCACTTTAGTGTGCATATCTTGCCGCGCCTTCCATATACTAGCCCCAAAAGTCAACCCCGCCAAAAAGTCTGCTTCATATTATTTTAAGATAAAAATAAGTGAAGACTAACAGTTTTATCCATCATTCTATATAGAAATTTTTCAAAAGGTTGTTTTTGTAAACTTTTACTTTTTATAAATTCTTTAAATCCTAATTTTGATCAAGCACTAAACTGTGGGTTATAGAAGGCGAAGTTGTGTAGGGCATGCCGCGGTCAGCTTTAGCTAACTGTGATAATTTAGCTTGCTTTCTTACCTAGTTCTTAGCTCAATTCTTTTTTTTTTTTTTTTTTGTTATTATTATTTATATATAATAGTTTTAATTACATTAGACATGCATACAAATGCATAATATTTTCTATCCTTACTTTATGATGGTCGTTGCAGTCTTTATTTTTTTATTTCTTTTTTGCAATATTCGTAGCAATTACTTAGTTACTGAACAAACTGTCATCGACTGCTTAGTAATGAAAAAAAAGGAAAATTAAAATAGCAAAAAACAAAAAACAAGCAAAAGGAGTAAAGTAAGCTGTTGTTGGATTTGTTTTTTCCCCCTTTTTTTTTTTTTTTTTGTTTAATTTTTTGTTTCACGTATAGCGAGAACAACTAAAATCAACTGGCGCACAGCTGTCGCTAACACAAAAGTAATCAAAAAGTTTCGTTATATTGTGGTAAAAGTCATCAACATTGGCGAGTTGGCAAGCAACAATATGTTGAAAGCGCGTATATGGGAATGTCATAAATATGACTTGAATTAATGGCAACTTCTACAACAAAAACATAGTAAGCGCTACAGTACTGTTGCATCAGCACCTCGTGCGCACAATACATGGTTTTCTTGCATACATGTCTGTGTGTGTGTGTGTGTGTGTGTATGTATGTATGTGCATGTGTGTGTGTGTGTGTGTGTGTGTGTGTGTGTACGCATTATAGCTTGTCATGCAATGTGTCAGCCACCACCACCAGCACCGAAAAAACTTTTGCAACAATGATCACAATGACGTTGACGGTGATGATGACCAGTGTGGATGTATCTATTACGTATTTAAAAAGCAGAAAAAGCAAACACAAAAAAAGCAAATCCAAAGTTGACAAAAGTCATTTTAATGTGGTCAAGTTCGCCATTAACAAAACTGAAAAATAAAAGCGAACAACAACAAGATAAAAAAGGAAATTAAAATCGGTGGTTTAATGATTCCGTTAATGTTTGAGATAAAGATCGATTAGTTTCGTAGAATTGTCGTTGAATACAGTTGCGGTAAAATAGTCTTCTAGAATACATTTGTTATTGTGAATTGCAGCGCAGCATACCTGACGTATCAATTATGACAATTTAACTGATTTTAACTTCATCCACGCGTATTACTACCGTTTAATAAATGTTAAGCCTTCGCTAACTACAACTTCATATTATAATTTAATGCATTCTACTCGTATTTTTACCGTACAATCTTAACTCTCACCATAAATCTTTCTTTTGTTTTGGTTGCTCTTTTAACAAACATGAATTTTTATCCACGTCGCGCTAAAGTGTTCAGAGGAAATTTGTTTTTTTTTTTTTTCTCTATGTTTTAATTGTAAGAAGATTTTATCCAAATCGTGTGTGATTTTTATTCGATATAATGATCCATTTATTTATCTATTAATGAAAGAGCTTGGGAGTCCATTGTAGTTAAGTTTAAGCCCTGGTCGTTTCGGTGCCACTAAACTAAATGCTGCTGTTCCAGCTGGTGTAGAGTTAAGAAGAACAATTTTATTGGCATCTGTTCACACAACAATTTTCACTTGTATATGTTCAACAAACTCTGCCACAAAAACATTTAAGACGTCACATAGAATTATGCTTGCGTTCACTAAAAATGATAGAATGCCGTTACGCTGGTTCGAAGAGATTTTTCTAAGATCAAAAACAAGAGCAAAGTTAACTATTGGTGAAGAGGTTTAGAACGACCCGTAATTTCTTTATATTAGAACTACGCGCTGTTTAATGTACTTTTCAGCAAGGTTTAGTCACACGTTGTGTTTATTTTGCTCGGGGATTACATAAAGATAAATTTTGAGAGAAATGGGAGCGTGAGTTCGAGTTAACTTGCATAAAGACTTTAAATTAAAAGACTAAACGCAGATAAACGTGAACTTAAATATTCAAAGACAAGTAGGAACGCTATAGTGGGCTACGGCCCAGCATTAAGCACGCTACACCACTTCATTTACAACACTTGTTGTCACGCGACTTGTGAAAACAACTCGTTATTTGCCCGATCGTCGAAGGAGTACAGCTTAATATACCTTTGTAGCACAAGTAGTATAGCGTATAACAATGGAATAAAGAAGCATCAGTTGAAATTTATGCAAAAACGATCGATCTTTTTTTATACATTAAATAGTCCACACTTGACAGAGAATGTTTAGTAGCAAATTTCTTTCTCCTTCAATAAAACATCCATTAGGACAAAATCATTTTTGTTTTTCAAATTTCGCAAATTTAGATGAACATCAAGTAGGAAACTCTGTAAAGGCGATCGTTTTGCATTTACTAAGGAATTGAGAAAAACTATATAAGAAACTATAAAGAACTTGCCCGTCTCTCTATCTGTTTAAAATGAAATAATTTTGTGAATGCGACGTACGTGACGTATACGTGATATAAAATTAAAATGATTTCAATTATCCATACAAACATAAGGCAGTATTGTGTGGATACAATCTATAGAGAACTAGAACACTAAATTAATTAAATTCAAATTTCATTTCATTTAGAGGAGAGGGTGTTGTTTTCTATTTGTTTTGGTTTTTCTAATTATTTTCAATTTAATTCTATTATCCATGATATATGTGTACTAAAATATCCCGATTGATTTAGATCGGCAGGAATACTTATACCTGCACCTATATATATCCATATATGTATGTATGAATGTATGTATGTATGTATGTATGTATATATGTATATAGATAAGTAAGTAGGTGTATGCGTAAGCGTAAAACGAAAGAAATTTAATTTAACAGAACGAATGTTCTTAATCAAAAAAAGGAAAAAAAAAAAAAAAA
>KK502400.1:4591261-4753944 GCA_000688735.1 Glossina austeni
TTTAAAAAAAAAAAAAAAAAAAAAAAAAAAAAAAAAAAAAAAAAAAAAAAAAAAAAAAAAACGGTTGCCAATTGCAGCAGACCGACCAACGTAACCATATTGAACCAACCGAAAAACAAATCGACCATCTAACAAAACCGATTAACTAACAAAAACAAAAAAAAACAAAAAAAAAGAATAAAGCGAAGTCTACTTGATGGAACCACGGCAGTAAATAACAAATGAAACAAAAAAGACGAGAAAAGAAAAAAAAAAAAAATAAAACGGCATTGGAAAGTAGTAAACGGTTGAATTGCAACAAATCAAGTGCACTTCAAAAGCCATCAGTGGAATAAAACCGCAAAAGCAAATACAAATACCGAAAACCAACATATTCGCCTATACACGCACTAGCCATCATCATACTCTTTTAAGCACGCATATACAAACACGCGCTCGCTTACATATGTTAAACAAAAATGCGGCAAATTCTCAGAACGGATTCAAGTGGCTGACGGCAGGTGTTAGTATAGTCCGTAATACATTGCCTAAAACAGAGCTTTTGGGTGTGAGTTTAAACACACTTACACGCACATGTGCGCGCTCATGAACATACATAGCATATATAGTTTCTCGATTTAGATGGTATATATGTATGCGCATTTTGAAGGACAAATAATCAAGTGCATCGAAAAATTAAATTGTTCGATTGTTCGTTGTAGCTTTAAAACGCACTCTAAGGGTCATTTGTGGCAACCATTCTACTTGAATGCACTGAGAATGCAGGTTAGTCATAAGTGTTTACACATACATATATATATATATATATATATATATATATATACATATATATATATACATATTAATGCACGTGTATGTGTATGGATATGCATTGTATATACAGTAAGAGAGAAATGTAGGCCGTTGATAAAAATGTGAAAACTTCGACCACATAAAACAGTTCAAATACCACAAAGTTCGAGTGTGGTTTACGGGTTGCTGCAAAAATCAAAATCAAAATGAGATTGAAATGAACATTCCGCACATACGAAAATAATAAAGAAGAAAAAAACAACAACCAAAAATTGCAATGCAAACATTGAGCTTTGTAGTACCTCATCTACAAATGCATTTGAAAACTTAAAAACATCCACACACGCAATCTTACGTACACACACACTTACATTAGGTAGTCTAAAAAATATTGACGCATTCGAAAACCGCAATCCCTATCTATTTATGACTAAATAATTTCATATATTTATTTATTAGACGCAATATTTATTATTATGCCACCTAATATACTATGCACGTACCTACCATACGCAAGTTTAAACCAAAATCAAGCACTTAATTTCAATTATATGTAAAATACAGATTTTTTTTAGTTAATTTTTTTTTTTTCATTCTTCTATAAAATATGGGTGAGTGTTTGTGTTTCTAGCTTTCTTGCTGCCAATTTCAGTTTCAATGTTATGAATGCGTTGTACATATCTATTTGTTCATGTATGTAAGTACGGTTATAGCAGAGGTTTGCTATATGGTTATAAACACACACTTACTTATGCAAACACTTATTACTTTTTTGTACACACATATATACATACATACATATATACATACATACATACATACATACATAGATATATATATACATAAACACATACTGTCCGCCCATTTCGACTCCTAGTTCTATCGTTCTATCGTTCATTTATAAAATGAAATAACCTTAATTTTTTTTTTTTTTTTTTTTTTTTTTTTTTCTGTAGTCTTAATGTTAAACAGGCCAAGTATGTTAAATTTGTTAAATTCCTAGTTATTCATTACTTAAAGCTGAAATACAAAGTGTTTTTGCGAAGACGTTACGTCGTGACGTTTGTTTCAGATGCCTTTGAGGCTACAACTTGTCACCGCCTATTACACTTAATTATAGAAGAATAAACCCTGCAAGCATGTCTTTAAGTTATCCCAATTTTTTTTTTGCAAAAGTCGCGTTCGGTTAAGGCAATTTTATATTCGTTAGAATCAAGCTGCGTCAATCATATCTGCTTAAATTGAATACGAAACGGTGTACACACTTCACAATCTTAATAAAATACCGAAAATCGGACGAGTCGAGAATAGATGAGAATTCTCTAAGAGAATTGAGAATTGTCTAAGATCTACTTGTGACGTCTTAAAATACTTGAGCCCATTAAATTCATATAAAAGAGCATTGACTCAAGAATTGAAACGAAACAGACTTTAGAGGGAATATCGCTTGAGCTCATCGCCATTGAGCTCGTAGCAACTGTTTTCATCACGACCTCGTTCTAAATTAATTTAAATCGTAGACAAGATCTGCTTCATGCGCTGCTTATGGCGCAAGCGCCGTTGAGTCTTATTTTTTTCAGCAAATCAGGTCAATTCAAGCAATCAATCGCGATCAGCATTATGCCGATGCGATTAGCTTTTTCTAAATCGAAATTCGAAAAGGGCTTCTGTGGTATGTTATTTGAGAAGTGAAATTCGATCATAAATAGAGTTTCGAAATTGAATAGTGATAAAATTTCGTTTCAAATCTCAGTCATTCAGCCCGTAGTTATATAAACGTTTATGGTTGCCTTAATTGTGGTGTGAGTAAAATGCTTTATTCAGTTGAAGTGTGTTTGCCAAAAACTTGAAAAATATTTTTACAGTTAACGAAATATGTATGTTTTGTTGGTCTTTTTTCTATATATCTAAATGGACTTGTCCGGCATCGTGTCTGTATGTGTATATATACATTTTATTTTTATTCACATATATTTTATAATAAAGTCCTAGAAATAACTGAATTAATAATATAGGGAAGAGCATGTGATGTGATCTTCCGTTCATCTAATTTTTTTTTCATATAATTATTTATACATACTCTTATAAATAAAATATTAAAAATGTTATAAAACATATAAACTCATGTGTAGTTGGTTGACTTTCGTATAGTGATTTTAATCATAATCACACACCTCGCCTGCATTATATATATATATTTGTATGAGAGTATATTGTTATTTAAGCTATAATGTGGCAGTAGCCGTTGGGAACTTAGATGAACTATCCGCGTGTTATAGAGGCGCTCGCTTTTTCCTCTATTTAAATGTACTCATATGAACATCATTGTCAATGAGTTTAAGTAAATATTTGCGTTGAAAAATTAAATGGCCTGAAAAGTTAAACTTATAATATTTAACATGTTTATCAACAGTATATGTTGGGTGAAATGCAGAATTTTTCGTTGTAAGACTCATGTTTACAAAAGCGAATTTAAATTCAATTTCACTAAAAATTTACAAGCTTTTCAAAAATAATAACAGAAAAAATATATATATGAAATTTCAATAGATAGGAAGGAGTTGAAAGCCTATTCTCTCAAGTCATAATCCTAATATAGATTAGATATCATGACTTGGTTCATTTATGCAAATCATACAACGAACGCTGTTAAGCCCGGAAGCGCTCAGGGTAGATGTGTTTGCATCCAAGACGATGGATCTTTCTCAGCAAGTGCGAATAACTGCTTAGGAAGCCGTCAAAGTTTCATCATTACGGACATAATCAATTCTTTCTTCTTTTTTTTTTTTGATATGAGCAATAATTCAAGGGATGTCCCTTACTGTAAAAGAAGGAAGAATATGAAGGTGGACGCCATCGCCTGATGGGGCGCAAGAAAACTCTGCCGTACTGCCGTATTTGAACCGGCGAACACTGACCTTCTAGTCGCGATCCTTACCTATCCAGCTGCTCAGACGAAGATAATCAATTATATATTTCACCAAAGTATAAGCATAAATTTTGTGCACATACCGATAAACTTTTGAGTTTTGAAGAGAGAAAAATCAGCAAAAAAAATCGCGATTATTCTCTTAATGCTAACGTGACGAGGAATGAAAGAAAAGCCTTATTGACCCTAGGAAGACAACGCAATAAAGTTCATTATGCTTACCATAAGAATTGGCTATAGATGGTTAAGCAAATTGAATATGTTTGTTGTGTTCGAAAATGTTGCCATCAAAGTTAATCAAATAACATTTGATAGAACTAATAACCAAAGGCAAAGGCAAAAAAAAAAAAAGAAGAAACATACTAAATGCATTGCTAGTTTTACTAAATGCTTTGCTAGCAGCGTGCGATATTGCTTACCGGATCCCTCGTTATACGTAGACAATAACAGCTAAATAGAAAGATGGCGTCGAAATTTGGAAAATATTATTAAATGCCACACTGATACAAAATGGACGGATGTTTTGTCACTAGTACTACTTAGATTTCCTGTTGTACCTGTTGCATATTAGTCTGTGGTACAACTTTACAACTACACGATCAATTCATAGCTGAAGGAACTTAGTCGGCAAATAACAACTGGCTAGAAACGTTTTGCGAGAATATGCAAAACATGCAAGCTTGCAATGTAAGCCGACACGGAAATACACCTTGGTGTGTCGCTCGAGATATGACAACATGTTCCGTATTAAAGCCTTTACAACAGTCTTATACTTATACCTCACAAAGTTTATTAAACGCACTGATAAGGCGTTTATAACCAAACTAAACCGTTTGAGACCAGCACAAATCGCTCAACAACTCGATGATTCATGCGTGGCACTACATCAAAACCGCGAAGGAATCAATCTTCGCAAGGGTAAAGTTGTCCGTTTCAAGTCAAGTTGAAACTGAAGCAGGGTATTGTGGAGATTAACATTAGTCCGGCAATTTAAGTTAAAAGATATTTAAAAACTATTTGCAGTTAAAAAAGTTTGTAAGCTTGCAGAATGTTGACCAAATGGCGAAGTGTTGGAATTGGAATTTTCTACTAAAAATAAATTGCGGTCGATTACGTCTCTGTTATAGACTATTTTATTATTGTGAGTATTCACTGCATCACTATGTTCGATTAACAACAATTTTGCAACACCGAATATTCATTAGAAGAAAGTCTAGTTTTGCCAGTAGTTAACGAAACGGTTCAGTCAGTTATCGTTCAACGAATCATAAGCCAAAAAGTTGCGACCAATCCCTGTTGCTGATAATATAGTCAGAAAAGCAATCAACGTTATATCTGAAGGTCTTTACCATTAACTTCGTTTTTTTTTACTAACGAAGCTCTCTCAATATCACAGAGCAGGTCTTCACGTGTAGCCTAAAAATAAAACACTAAAATATTATTTGATCACATTGAATGCTTTGCAGAGAAATGTCCACGAAGGACATAATAACGTTTCGACAAAATTATAAAAACAAAAAAATGCCAAAGAAGGATTAAAAAAGCAAATCTTTTAAAAGCTTGCACGTAAACCTTACCCATTGTATCTTATTCTGTTTGGATGTAAGGAAGAAGTGACAACCTTTGTCGAGGAAGATTACCGCGAAGAGGACGGAGGAGGAATGGTAATTGGACGAATGATAATCTTATTGCTAAACTTGATGTTCCTTTGAAATTTTTTGAAACTAGTCCGTCTTCAATGCACAGGGGAAAAGGGAAGGAAAACAAAAATTGTCATTACAATTACAACAAAGTTATGGAAATAAAATTTACAAAAGATTGTGTGTTAGCCATGTTTTCACTTTCACTTCTGGGGGGACTTCTGGGCCACAGCCAACACTGAATTAAACCAAACTTTTTTTATTTAAGGCTTGAAAAGTTTACTGCAGTATTTTATAAAAACTATTTCGCAATGATGTTAATTTCTCAAGGCTCTTATGATTACGGAACAATGAATTTGAGTTAACAACTGATAAAATTGGAAAAATTTGAAAGAATTATCACGTGATGGCTCGCTAGAATTAAAGCCTTAATTCCACCACCACCACCAGAGTGGGTGGGTATGCTCATGTTACTATAACGTTTTGCAACACCTAAAAAAGGAAACTTCAGTGATCCCATAAAGTGCATATAGCGCTGATCAGCATCCACTTAAGCCTGCCTGCCTGTTTGCTTTGTTTGAATCTATTTAATTTGCAGAAGAACACTTTTTATTATATCGATCGGTCTATTTCTTTGTCTTACGCGACGCCGTAAATTTGAAGATACATTGGGAATAATTAAAGGCCGCTGATATTTTTTGATCCAAAGGTGAGTGTCGCCCTACTTTGATATGTCGTTTAACATTGTAGGGCATCAATCACAATCTTAAAGGGATTTTCAAATTTGTCATAAGCGAGTTACAACTCAAATTTCGAATCAAGACAAACTAATAAAAAACCCATAGAATATCTACGACTATAAAAATCTGTCTCTATGAAATATATTCGCTATATATATAGAACAATGAGAGATCTTATAGACTACATATATATGCTTGATCAACATCAATTTTTGAAGGAATCTAGACATGTCTGTTCGTCTGTCTGTCGCGAAAATTAAGACGAGGAGTTCACATATCGCAAAAACATTAGATGTTCTGCACGCCCAACTTAAAAATGGGCCAAATAGATCAGAAGGTATGTTTACAGTACAGCATCAATTAAAAACATCTCTGTCTGCAAAAGCAAGAATGAAGTATGCGGCCGCGCTTATTATGGCATGTCGAAATTTAATTGTTTTTTTCTTTGCGATTTTTAAGTTAAGAGTAACGTGTGAATGTAGAAGATTCGATCACAGCTGAATCTAATTTTCTTACTTATTTTTGACTAATCTGAGCGGACATAAGATCCATCCCAGCTGACTCGGCAAGAAAACTACCTTTCCTGAATTCGTTGGGATCTGTTAAACAGTTAAGAAATAACTAAATGGCGTGGCTTTTCGATGCCCTTTAGGGTTTATAATGCAAAAGCGCAAGGTTAAGCCAAATTGTTGTGTAGCCCAACTGAGTTTATTAAGGTTTTTATAATTATATAGTAAAAGTTTTTGATCAGAGCAAAAGGTAGAGTTTTTTTTATACTTGAAGTTAGTAGTGCTTTTTACTTGACGTCATATCGACCGATAGAAAGTTTCAACGCACTGAACTTTGTTTTTAAAATTTTTCCAAATATTTTTTTTTTTTTTTTGCAAAAGATTGCTCGGTCACACGGGGATTAATCTTACGACTATTCATCAAAAGTTTATTAGTGTTTGAATCAACGCTAGTTATTCTTCCATCCTTAAGACTTCATAAAAAATGCTTATTAAACGTTTTAAAAATTCTCTACCTAATCATTTGTAGGAGGACGTCCGGATGCTGTTAATATGTTTTTGGAACCATAAACGGAAAGAACTTGTGTGTGTCTAGAAAGGTGTAGCGCGCAAATGATTCCTGTATTTTTTGTAGGGTGAAAAATATGGATTTTTTTAGTTTTAAAAATCTCGAAACATTTCGAAAAGAAAAAATTAATTATTGTAAGCAAACAATGGTTGAAACTTACTCCAGCAAAATCAATATATGCAATAAGCGTTTTTCCGAAGCTAGACGATAGCTTATGACATGATATATACAATAATAATATACAACAATAACATATCATACTTTCAATATCCGTCCTTAAGTCCTGACTGCCTGATAAAAATGTGGATTCACGATTCACTGTGCACTTTACATAAATAGAAGGTGTAGGAAGCATCAAGGAGCTCATTTCCGAAGTACGACTACTCTATTACCCCAAAGGAAGCGTAGATGATGTACAATAACGTAGCAAACTTTCAATAACCGCCTCATCTCCTGAGTCCTTGGCACAAAAACAAGTTAATAGTTCACTATACTACTCACTTTACATAAGAAGAAGCTTTGTGAAGCGTAAAGAATCCCATTTTCGGAGGTTTGTCGGAACGAATACTATGTAGTTCTATAGAATACATCAACTCCACCGATATCCAGAAACAACTTCAAACTTCAAAAATCCACATGTCACTATTCGATTTAAGAATTGATACCAGAGATACAATCCACTCCAATCCACTTGAGCGGAGCACTTGAGCTCCGATATTTATTAATTCTTGTTAATTTTTTTTTTCTCTTTTGTCTCTCCCTCTAATTTTAAGCGATATTCCTTATTTTTATAATTTCTTCTTAACTTATCATTTACCACCACGTTTGGGTAAACCTATTTCATTCGATTGACCAGAATCGAGTGGACGTTCGCGCTAATAATGTTTACTTGTCCGAGCGATAGAAGACTTATAGCTTACTTATAGCAACAAAAACTTACTTTATGTCGCATTGATGTTTTTTCTTTCTCAATCACTCAAGGGATATCCTCTATACGCGTAAGGGGCTGTGGAGATGTCCTTTATTACTGTACCTACGGCAAAGTCCAGTCAATTCGCACTGAGATTTTCTCTTTTATATCCATCACCGAAGGATGAGGGATACTTTCATTTCGTCAAAACGTTTGTACCGCCCACAAAGAAGTATCCGAGACCGCACGAAGTATACATATTCTTGATCAGTATCGAACTCTAAATCGATTTAAGCATGTCCGCCCGTCCCGCTGCATGTATGTCCGTCTGTGTTATGTCTGTTGTCAACATTGTCATGGCTACAAAAATGGAGCTATTGACTTAAAATTTGGGAGAAACATTTAAAGTTCAGGCACGCCGGTTGGTATTGAAAATAGGCCATACCGGTCGAAGGACACGCTTACAACACAGCTGTTTAGGAAAGAAGGAAAGGAATAAAAAATAGGTTTTTCGCTCGTTACTCGTAAACTGTAATAGATAAATGAACAAAAATTTGAACCCATATGCTATGGGAGATGCTATAGCATCTGTAAAAAAATGGGAAAATTGAACTGTGCTTATAGTGGGTGATAAGCTTCGAAAACCCCATAAAGTATATAAATTCGCAACGCACACACGTCTATGCGACGAAAACGTTTATATTGAAAATACTCAATAATATAGAGGACGAAATTTTTTATTTCTACTTCTTTTATCTCTTTTAGGACAACGCTGATAGGTATAAAAAATTCGGCCTCCAACGAACTTAATTTTCTTACTTGTTTTATTTTCAGAACGAAAGTGAAAATTTATATGATCTATGTGTTACATTTTGTGACTAATAAGAAAAAACCACGGAAAGCAAAGGTGTTTACAGTTTTTGTTGAAAACGAATGTGGGCGTTCTGGGCGTATGCTTTGTCCTATTTAGGTTAAGCTTACAGGACAAGAATGATGATGAAATAAACCCTTGAATAAGTTTCATTAAAAATCCTAGTCCAAGCATTCGACATTCGAGACTAGGTAACGTGATCGGAAGTAACGGATGTTCGGACAGAGGTAAGGACTTGTTAGTATGCCATCCTAAATCGTGCAAGACAAACGGAAGAAATTATTCTTGGATTGCTTCGACCATATCGACATAACAATGATAATTGGGAGACCAAATAACAGACGCATATACAGCTAATTGTACCACTAATCATGTATAGAGAACCTTTTCACATACGGTTTGTCGAAATCTTTCGACCACCTTTTGGTAAAACCAAGTGACGACCTAGTATTACACACCATTCGATTTCAAGTACAGATTAAATGTCATTTTACTATCGAAAACTACACCCAGATTTTTAAACGGCAACGCCAACAGCAAAGTCTCACAGTTTAACTCACAACCGAGAACTATGAAAGACCCTCTACTGAAAGACTTCGATATATATTTTTCTATATAAAATGACATTCCATTTATCTTATGCAGTTTAGTCAATAAATCAGATTTCAGGTGACGGAAACCTTCAGAGTTGTGCGAAGAGTAGAAAACACATCATCGCCATACATTAACACACCCACGTGTTAAATTATATTTACGCAGATCATTTATGAATAAACAAAGGAGAAGCGGTCTAAGATGGCGCAAAAAGTTACGATTCTCCAAAATCTCGAAATTTTCGTTCCATTGGCAGGTTGTTGATTATCACAAACCATTCTGGAATAATTCCAACATCACTTGTACTTTACGAGTATAAAGTTGTTGCCTTCTCCGAAAAGCCAATGGACGGTGAAGTTTAATGAGTATGTAGTACGGCAGACTATTCTTCAGCAGGACGTAGCCTGCCGGCCCAATCAACTCAAGCCAAAATATCTTTTCCACGTTTATTTCACAAAAATGAATTATCAGTTGTTCATACCACATATCGCATGCTTCCGAATTCGGAGAAAGCTCTGCAAATTTCATCACTTGCTTTGCCGTTACAAATGCATGGCTATCGTTACGAAAGCACTTAGTTAATCAAATTTAGGTATAATGCACTTGATGTTAAAATAAGCAAACCAATGTAGTTTATTGATTACTTGATAAAGCCACTAAACCATTTCATCTAAATTTTGAAAGAAAATTGCACAGTTCATCTTTATTCATTTAGGAACACGAACCAAACCAACCAAAGACGCCATTTCATATCACATGCTTACTTAGTATTCAAGAAGACATTAAGTAAGTTACTCGCAGTGTCCTTATTGTAGGGTAGTACTCCACACTCTTTTGTGAAGAATTTGAATAAGTACAGGGGGAAAGAGGAAGAAGAGGGATTTTATTCCCAATCAATCTGCTGGCAATCATGACAAATCTGGTAAAGTGTCTGGTGAAGACACCTTAAGACTTAAAAGCTTTCTTCTCGTTAGGATTATTATTTACTAACAAATGTTACAGACAATTTCTCTTAACTAATTTTATTCTTAAATCGTTCGTGGAGCACAGAAGCACGCCTATCCAACTCAGAAAACATTACGACACAACGATAATAATTGTTTTCCTGGGAATGTTTGCTGTTCCGGATAAACCCGGTGAAAACCTATAAAATCCTTTAAAGTCTTGTATTCTGTGTAAAAATTGACATCATATTGATGCTGGCGATGAGCAGAATCAAAATAAATATCTGCGTTAGATTATGTTGAAAAGGCAGCCCGCGTTATAATCAAGTTCCCATATGTATGCAATAGATTCGCAAAAACTTTATTGGACGATGAAAACGTTTAAGCCATTTGGGGCGTGAGAAAGTGACATAAATAAATTACATTCAATTACCGGTCGTGCTGTAATAAAACCACCACACGAGGAAGAAGGAAATCTATTATGATATGATAATTACGACATTAAGAAGTCATAAGAAGTTAGAGGCTATTTATCTTTTTCCACAATTACAGTTACGACACGGTACACGTAACAATCGCAACTTGCCAACAACTTTGACGGGGAAAACGTAATGAGAGATGAAATTAAGTTTCTTTAGAAAAAATGTATTACCCAAATAAGCAAACACTTGCTTATTGCACTTGAGCAGATGTTAAAGATGTTAAATCTAACGTAACATCGCTTCATTAAGAAACTTATTAAAAGAGTCCGTAATTGCCCAGCAAAGTAAGGCGAGCATTTATCATATTTTGATCACAAATTTCATATCTATATACAACAACAATTAAAATAGCAAATCTTGCCGAAGGACATCTCGTACTTTACAAAAAAATTGAGTATGCAATACTGTGTGTGCGTGATTACTAAAAGTGATAACAAATGAATGGCGTACGGGTGTCTAGATAGATGCAAAATCGAAATCAAAATCGAAATCAAAGATTTATTTACTTTCGAAGCATTTAACATTGTACTCCCAATGCATATTTCTAAAATGAAATATTTGCCTTATAAGAAGATGTATTGTGTTGCTGTTGTGTTCAAATTGTTTAGCTTTGTTAAGTATTTACAGTTAGAAATCTTACTATGTATAGAAGCGCACAATTCACTAACGCACATGAATATTTGCATAGAAAATTAAGTGCATAACAGAAATTTCATTAAAATTGATTCCTTACAGATTATAAATGCGCACACATATAGTCGTATGCAAGCCATATATACGTATGTGTTGCTCCGCATAAAAGGACATTGTTAATTTTGAGATGGTAAATAACATAAATTATCAATCAAACAAAACCGTTATTCCATCATCATCCTCATCCTCATCATCATCATCATCATCATCATCATCATCACCGTAGCCATCGTCATTGTCATCGTCACCGTCATCGTCATCATATCATGCAGTAGATAAGAAAGTATGTGTTTTGAATACATAAATATGTAATGCAAGCATGTGAATGCGTCAATGTCAGCGTGATAGTGATGCACAGCAGGAATAATCAATAATAAATACATTTAATCATCATCTGGCCAAATACTAAATGGCGAAATGCTAAATGAATTCTGTTGATATGTTAATAGGCTTTACTTTGATTTCGATGTCCTCACAATAATTAATAATGAAATTTAGGCTTTTGGTTTGAAGAATTATTTCTTTGTCTCTTTGTATTTACGTGCACTCTTATAGATAATAGAATTGCAAAATCTTATTACTTATTATCATCCTTGTTATTCTTATTCTTATTATTATTATTATTATTATTATTCTTATTATTATTATTATTATTATTATTATTATTATCATTATTATTATTATTGTCATTATTATTTGCGAAGCAATAAACCCAAGAGTATTATTTATTAGAAATATTTTAGTTTACAAGAGTCTTTAAATGTGCAATGAATTTTCTGAGCATACACATTGTGCTCAATTTTCACCCAAAAAAACACATGTACTGCAACAGCAGTGAAAAGGACAATTTCTCTAAACCATTTAAATGCATAATGTTAAATATCATAATTTCAATATAATATGTCCTTACTTACACAGTGGCTTCACTTTGCAATTAAGCACATCATTTTTGAATTTTGATATGTCCTCCTGAACCGTAAACTAATTTATTCGTATTTCAATCGTTAAGCATTGCATAGATACATACATCATAATCACATTTCAACTCGATGCTTGGGCAATTATTAATAGATGGTCCCAATTATTCTCATTTTAATTGCTCCTAAATTACGATTAACTCAATTTTTTTTGAAATTATCTGCAGCTATATACAATATTTGTTAAGCTTTATTTATGGTTTATCCGATTTTTTACAATCTTCAGAAAAGTATTTTCTTTCTTTTTTTTTTTTTTTTTGTTATTTTCAACATATTTCGAAGCACAGTTTCAGCTCAGCAAGTGCCTTTAAGCCATATATCTTTTCAGCTTTATCGTCGATTACTTTGGGACAAGATTAAAAACTCAGCAGTATTGCTGGCTATTTACCTCTCTCCTAGGTACCATTTCTTACAAAGCTTGGTTAAAGTTCTTCACTTTTTTTTTTTAAAGTATTCCAGGTAACGACCTAATTTTCGACACGATGGGACAGTGAAAGTGCGTACTATAAATAAATTAATTCACATTTGATTTCGGATTTATAGGTGGAGCATAAAGAAAAGAGTACCACCATAATAATAAGGACGTCTTATTCCAAGTATGCATAGATAGATTTATATAATCATTTCATTCTCTAATAAGAGAAGTTTTATTTGAAAATTGTCTCATATCCCTAGCGAGCACCTGTAATCTATAGACAAGTAGTTTAACATTTACTTATTCATTTATCACTTGTTGTCACAGTTCGTTTGGCATTTTGCAAAAGAACACCTCTTATTGTCTCAAATCTCTCAAGTGTGTTGAATGAAAATTTATTACAAATTCTGTTAGACTAGGATTAAATAACTTAGACCATACAGAGAAATGCAGCATTGCTAGGGATTATGTTTACATATCAACTGTAATTGCAGTTGAGATCTAAAGATGTAATGGTTTTTGTTTGTCTACAATATTAAGTGATATTATCAAAATTTGTGAAATAATTTCCTATCTAAATAAAGTTTATTTCTATTAACATACATTATATTATATAAGGGAAAATATAAAATTTAATTTTATCAGTATTTTCTTTTATTCTCAACTTAAATAAAGTCTTTATTGGGGTTAATGTTCATTTCCAGCAGAGCTTGCAAAAAGAAAGAAATTATATATAAAACGAAACAACAAATAATTTGTTATTTAATTGCAAGTTTGATTGAAGATGCATTCACTCAATGCACCCATTTTGCATCGCATATGTTTATATGATTTACTTTAAAGTCTATGGAAATGTTTAATAAAATTGATAAAACTATTAAAAGATTTGCATTCTTCTTTAAAAGAAGATAAATGATTTATTCATAAAAGGATAAATGAGTTTAAAAAAGTCGAGTCAAAAATTATCTTTATTTGGATTCATAATCTAATAAGAGCACTTTTGTTTTTCATGATTAATTGTAACGATTAATATTATATGACAACACACGTTAAGTGATATTTTGATTAAACAGATGGTTTCTATATTTTGGTGAAAGAATTGCTCTTGATGAGGTTAAATACCCGATCTATTTTGGACTCGATGTTTGGATATCAAACAAACTAACTAATCATTCTATCTTTATGAGAGTAAAAGTGCCAACTCAATCTAAGTTCTAGGCGCTATAAATAATGTGTAAATGTTGTTCGATTCGAGCGATGCGAAAATTTTCTTTTAATTGAGTATACACAGGTCTAAGTAAATATTCAAAGATTTTGCATTTGGAATAACATATTGACAGCGTTTCTGTTGTCTGCCTGCGCAACTATGTAAACGATGTCCCGTTCGCAAAAGTGAACATATCGCCTACCAATGAATTTGTAAAAGAATTTGGGAATAATCTAAAATGTTTCAAAAGGCACGCCTACAATGCCCACACACCTGTACGACAAAAACTTTTTTTCTGAAAATAGAAAAAATCAACCGCGCCACCCAATGTTGCAGAGCATGAAAATTTAGTAATTTTCCTTGTTTTCGTCTTTTTTAGGATAACGGTGACGGGTATAGAAGATTCGATTACATCCGAACACAATTTTCTAATCGGAAAGGTCCACTTGTAATCTAAACACTTTCAAATCCTTCCTCTATTACCTCAGGCTATCCGTTTAGTCAAAGATCTAAAACATAAGTTAAGATATTTTAAGCAATGACTTTAATGCGTACTTTCACTACAAAGGTTTGGCATTTTGAAGAAGGAATTCCTATAGAAAACATTTGTTGTTAAATGAAATAAGAAAATCACGTCCCATCTATTTTAAAACTAATTCTGTACCCATTGCTAAGAGTGCTAGGTGTAAAAGTGGTACCCCATCAGCTGTCATCATGCAAAACATTTGCTTCCTTGAACAAGATGGTAATAAGTATTTAATTCAAAGTATTGTGTACAGCAGCTCGCGCTTGCTTCCATTTCATACTCCACATCACTTGTGGTGTAAGGACATAGTAAGTTTGCAGGCATGTATACAACAGCCGCGAGGATTGCAGATAGACCCAATTTTTATTATTTCAGCCGGAAAGTGATTCTGGACCGGTTTAAGGTTGCCTGTCCGCCTAGTTTTATTTTGCTCAACCTACAGGTTGCAATTCGTGGAGTAATTCCATGAAATTTGCTACACCGACAAGATTCAAAGACGAACGTTATCGAAAGTGGTTTGAATTGGACCTCTTTTTCGATTACTTCCCCTATAACACTTTGTTTTGCATACTCGTTAAATGACTAACTGCATTAAGTGAAGTGGTGCAGAGTATTTAATGGTGGACTCTGTTCCCCTATAGTGGTTTTACTTGTTTAAGCGGAATAAGAATTCCTTACGCATAGACAAACTGGTAATAAAATAAAAAGACAAATTAATATCGATTGTATCCTATATTTAAATGCATTTCACAGAGCGAGATAGTGAGAAAACCGAGAGAAACATAATGACAAGTAAAGGAAATAAAGAGCCTCATCTACAGTCGAGTAAAAATTTCTCTCTTCAAATAAAAGAACTCAGTACTCCCACTGCTTATTCAAACAGGATTACCTCGATTTTATAAAACTGCGAAACGCTATTTCCAATACCAACGTGCGCGCAACAATTTCCAACATCTCAGATCTTACAACCCAACCAGACAGGCATATAGACTAAAATCGATTTAGAATTTGATGTTGATCGAGAATATATACAAAGAATGTATATATCAAATGAATATATATGTATATATATATATATATACATATAAAACTATTATCATGTCATGTTGAATCGAATCACATAAACTGGAAAACGTAGAGATGTTTTTTTGATCTTAAGACTCTTTTTACACATTGATTGGTTTACACAATTTACACACGCATTGTGCGCTGTGTTAATAAAATTAGCTCATCAAAGTTGTCTCAAAGATTCGCAAAGAAGATCCATACTTTACGGGAAGTTTGTATACGTCTTTGCTTAGACCTGCACTTGAACACGCTTTCGCAGTGCGGTCGCCGTCCTATCGTGGTCATGCAGATTCATATAAACCAGCCCCAGACCAATGCTTGTTTTTTGTGTTAAGGAACTTGCCGTGCGCTGCTAATTGCTTATTACCATGATAAGGAAACAGATTAATGTTAATTGTCTTTACGTTCAGGTTAGAACCGTATATTAGTTTTACGTATCATCATTTTACAAGAGATTCGGTAGCCTTGTTAAATGAAATTAGCTTTAACGGGTTTGTCTACCCATCTAAATGCTTAGGCTTCATAAAATTTGTTCCAGGTAAATCAATTGTCTAACCCACTTAGTGTTCTACGTAACAATTTGCACGACGATCGCAATCTAATCACCACATCGGACTCGATATATGCCATAAAAAAAAAAGTTTTTGTTATTCTGGAGTATTGCCGATGTCATACCTTACCAATACACTAAACTAATATAGTTGTCCATTGAAGTCAACTAATATGTGAGGTTGAATGTAGCTTTGTCTGATTCGCGTTCTCTGAATTTTCATTCGCACTGCGTTGGTTAATGTCTTTATTCAACTGTAAAAACTAGAAAAATAATAAATAATAGTTAATAGTATTGACTCGTGGCAATATCTTGTGTAGAAGACCACTTCAAATGGCTGACCCTTTTGCAAACTGCTTGGCACAAAACTATTTCCAACATAGCTCTCTACTAAGTTGTCCTTGCGTCATCGACTTCTTTAGCTGCTTTTCGTCAATTGCGGTGTTAAGGTTGGGTTTAATTAAAATCTTACAATATCTGCAGTGTTTTCTGGCACTGGACACTGATGGAATTCCAATCCAAAATAATGGCTAATTTCTGTTTTGCAAAAGAAAAATTTCAACTTTCCACTACCTAAACATGGCAGCCGGCAACTGAATTAAAACCATAAAGGTTTTGCTAAGCTTGGTGCTTGCAATCCCTACAACATTTGAAAAACTAATAAGAGAGCTAGAGTTATGTCTCGGGCTGTTAGTTCTTCATTTTGAATTTGTCTGTTATGTGTTCAAAGCTAGCAAGCAAGCTAACTTTCTGAGTCGCTTACTTAAGTGACTAAGTGACCGACTAGAAAAAGCTTAACCAAAACCTCGTGAAATATCGAGAGTGCCTCAAAGTAGTCATCTCGGATCGTTTCGTTCGTTTATGCGATTGTTACGTACATCAGTTCGATAAATTACCTCTTTGAGCCTAAGCACATGCGAAAGCTAAAATTTGCTCACGAAGTTCTCCATTAATTCATAATTAGAAATTATTTGACAAATGTAAACTTGAAAAAGTTGCATCTTTTCTTAGCCCTACGGGTTTTCTTATATCGACAACAATAATTTGATCTATATGTGTATATATTTATCAGTATAGCAAAAACTCTGTTAGGCTTCGAGAAAGGCGGGCCAAAGAGTTTCATGATGCATTTACTGGCGAATAGCTCTACAATGGTCCGATTATGTCGTATCGTAAAAGCTATTCTTATTGTTAGCACTACGAGGTTTACGCTAAGGCCTACTGTTGCCCTTGCATGTATATATAAATCTCTTAAGACCCATACACATTACCAACCTAAAAGTGAAAAACCGTATGTCAGACAATTACGCAAGACTAACTATTTGTTACTTAATTCGTTCCTAGGGCTTGTGTGTACCAAAAAGTACAATGAGCGTTACTCGCACGATTAATTACACGAATGAACGAATAAATAAATTATAAATAGAATATAATTAGTAAAATTCAAACCCCTTGATGGTACATTTTTTTTTTTTTATTATTTTGTTCTTGTTCTTATTGCTGTTGTTGCTGCTTTGCCACGAATGCCGATCTACTTCTCAACCTAAGTTCATCTGTGTTTTAAACTTCAAAATGTTTCTAAATTGATTCAGAGGTCTTTGCTAAGTTGCGATAATTTTATATTAGTTTGGATTTAAGTCACTAGGATTAAGAACTGCCATTATATCTGGATGTGCAGGTATTACTCAGTTGATGGATTTCTATATAAAAATTAAATAAGTAAACATATGAAATGCGTGACTTACGTGGGTAAGTTTTTAAAGTGTAATTCGAATGCAATAAGTAAAAGTACCAGCAGATAAACAGTAATCACTTACCGCCAGTAACTCTCTAAAACTGTAAGACAATTTTCACTTTATGTACGCTAAAATTTCCAGGAAATTCCAGGCATATATTTTGGTTAAATTTAAGAACGAAAGCATCGAAAAACTTTTGCCAAGAGCTGAATTTGTTCGTTTTGGTTTCCCAATTATTGTGTGTGCTTATGAATGCATCATAACCACTTTTCAACTGAAAATCTACTCGTTACCCCACAGTTTGCAACTTTGAAAATTTTAACAACACCCTAACGAGACGACAGGTAAGAAAATTACATTCGAACCGAACGAAACCTTTTATACCCATTCGTTATTCTTAGAAAGACGAAAAGAAGAAAAGAACTAAGTTTTCAGATTCCACAAAATTTAGGGGACGCACTTGATTTTTAGTGGAAATTTATATGGTCTATGTATTGCATTGTATGACCAACAAGCAAAATATACGCAAAACAAAGGTATTCACAGTTTTTGTTGTATAGACGTGTGGGCGTTATAGGCGTTCTTTGTTCTTTGATGCCTTTGGATCATTTTCAAATTTTTTGCTAGTTTGCAAGCGATATCTTTATTTTTGCGAACGGGGGAATGTTTACGATAGACACTACGGGGATGGGCAGACGGACGGATGAATGGACGGCCATACTCAGGTGCATTCCGTATTTGAAACTCGCCAAGAATTTATGTGCTGGATAGAGTTTTGTAACGCGTTATAAAAGATTTAAAAAAAAAGAAAATATCGCACATGTGCATGTATTACAGCAGCGCCCATAACGTATACGTTCAAATTTTTGTAGGTTTATCTTCTGTAGTTTATGTGTAAGGATCAAAAACAAATTTTTTATTTCTCTTGAAAAACATAGGTGTCCTCACTTGAAGTAGTACTGTGGGCATATCCTTTGATCGATTTGGTCCATTTTCAATACCAAACGACATGCGAGAGCTTCCAGTACCGAATTCGAAACCAATAGCTTGATTGTAGCGGCCAGTGGAATGCTTACAACATCACATTAAACAGACATGTTTAATTGATTCAGGTGGGGGCCTGTGAAGTTTCCTCTTGGGCGTTGCAAGCGTATAAACAAAGCGAATATGCCCCTCATTCCTCGCTGATGGGTATGAAAAAGAAGGAAATTATATTCAGATGGAACCTAATTTTTAAATTTACACTCTACTATGTTTGTATGCAAAAAAGAAAATATCAAACTACAGTGAACAATAAAATGTTTAGGAGCGAAAAAACCGTTAGCTTTTGTTGTCACTCTCCACACACACATATTTATTGTATATATTATACATTTGAAATAAGTATAACATAGAAAAAGCCATTCAAAGACAATAAACAATACAAAGTCAATCGTCATTGTTACAAAAGTTTTTATATATATCACCGAAGGATGGGGGATGTGCTCATTTTGTCAAAACGTTTGGAACGGCCAGAAGCTTCAGAAACTACACAAGGTATGTATATTCTTGAACATCAAATTCCGAATCGATTTAAGCTTGTCCATCTGTCGATCTGTCCGTCTATGTAATGTAATGTCTGTTACAAACATTCTCATGGCCGCAAAAGTGACTTCCAATTTGGCGAAAACATAGAAGGTTCTCGCACGCAAGATGGTCTTGAAAATGGCCAATCAGCTACAGTATTACGGGTTTTTGGATTTTTTGCTCGCTACTTATAAGCTGCAGAAGATAATCCTACAAAAATTTGAATGTAAGTTGTTTGGGCGTTGCTGTAATACATGCACAAAGATCGTAGAACATCGGGCCCGTCTATTCAATTTTATAGTGTTTTTATATATTCCTTTTTTTTAAGCTTTTATAACGCCCAGAAACAAGGTTACAAAACTCTACGCAGCATATAAATTCGTGGCGAGTTTCAAATACGGAATGCACCTGAGTATGGCCGTCCATTCATCCGTTCGTCTGCCCAACCCCGTAGTGTCTGCCGTAAAAATTCCCCCGTGCGCAAAAATAAAGATATCGCTTGCAAACTAGCAAAAAAATTTCAAAATGATCCAAGCGCTCCAAAGAATACGCCTATAACGCCCACACGTCTATACAACAAAAACTGTGAACACCTTTGTCTTCCGTGTGTTTGCTTCTTACTCATAAGGTACTCAATACGTACACCATATAATTTCCATTTTTATTTTAAAAATAGAAAGAATCCACCGCGTCCACCTAATATTATAGAGCATGGAAATTTAGTTCTTTCCTTTTGTTTAGGATCACGGTAATGGGTATAAGAATACAGTCACGACCGAATATAATTTTCTTACTTGTTGTTTTTTGTTATCTCTCGTTGTGGTACAACATTTTTTACGTGCTCTTAATGATAGTTCTTAGTTTTTAATAATCGTGCAAGAGGCCTTTAAATGCCTATGAAAATATAATATAAGACAAGAAATAAACAATTGAAATTCATAACAATGAGTCAAGTGCTCAAAGGCACACATTGGTCGTTGCCTACATTAACGTATAAATAATTTAATACAATTTATTTTTTAAATCAATCGACATGTTTAGGAGCAAAAAAACGAAATTCAGTGTGCTTTCATCCATAAGCTTATCATTTTATAAGCTCAACGAGACAAAGACGAAAGCAAAACAAAAATCAAAAAGCATCGAATTTCAGTCACCCTCCTCTAATAACTTTTCCTACATAGATATGGAAAAAAGTTCGATTAAATCGTTTCACTTCTGATTTGCATATGAAAGTCAACTTTAAATCGAACACCGTTAAAATGAATCATTATTTTGAAGCAGCAGCTTCTTCTGTATATAAGAAAAGGAAAAATCTCTAAGAATAAGAATTCATTTACTATTATTGCTTCGTCATATGAATCGCATAACAATTATGTATGAAAACATTTGCAAAACATTTACAAAATCACTGAGTTCATACTTAAAATGTAATATATATCTTTATATATATATATATATATATATATATGCAACAGTTTTACATATTACATACCTGTTTCTTTGTACTTTATCTACACATGACTTCACGCATATGAAATCAAGAAGACATCAACATCAAAACAACATTTTGAAATTTTGCTAATCTAAAGCATTTCTCTGTGTTGGTTGACGTGCTTACGTTATAATCTAAACTTCAGCACATTTCTTATATAACTTGAGTTCAATCCCACCAACGTTATCAAATATGTTCGCAAGAAAGAGAGAAAAATGCGATTCAAATCGAATCGCTTGTACTCGCTACTTGTCTAACTATTCCAATAAACTTTGTCCCTATGTATCGGAAATTCCGACAAATATTAATCGCATCCCTGCCAAACAATTAAAAGATCGCACATTAAGTAAAAATTGAATCGTCTTCTGAACTGCTCGAAACATCTGCCTCGTAGAGGAATATAAAGCTAAACAAAAATAACTGCTCTTATGGTATACGCGTCAGTCTGTTTTGTTTCGTTGAAAATAATTTAATTAACACATAACCATAAGCAACTCGCTAGTCTATTATTGTCAGCAGGTCCGCCGAAAATCGGTTGCTGTGTCAATAAACCTCGCAAACGAACTAAATCACGAACAGCTGACACAAATCTATAAAGTGGACAATCGCAAGGCCACAGTATTTCTTACTATAGAACAAGCGTATATTTCTTACAAAAAAAATAGAATGAAAAAGAAAACCCAAAAGAAGTTTAGTGAACGAGTGAATGATCGAAGAATGCCCATGACTGCACGTTCTAGAATTTTAATTACTGAGATATAAACACCATTTTTTTATCTTCATAGACGAAGAGTACTGCACATCTTTGGAACTTAGGTCGATGATTAACTCATATCTAGTTAATAGTTACATATAGAGCAACTTAAATGCTAACCAATTGTTTACAAAAGCGGGCTTCCTTAAGTACTATTCGTAACAGATTCGTAGCTCTGCGTTCTCTTCTTCATTCATAACCATCAGCATTTGTCTGTCCGTCTATTACCTAATTTCCCTATCGTATGAACAACAAGGGTTCGATAATAATTTACTTTTTTTACTCAGATATTGCTCCTGTAACTTGTTCTTCCGAAAGTTTCATGCTTATATGGCACTTTCATTGGACATTTGTTGCCTGAGTTGCCTGTAGTTGCCTGCATTTTTTATTAAGATTTGCGTTCAGTCATAGACGATTTAAATTTTCTACCGCAAATTTCGTTATAAAAAACGTCTCGATTAGCGAATATTTGAACGCTTTAAAATATCTAAAGTTCTCATATATACTTTACAATGTTTGCATGAGAATAAGGCGAAGGAATTTTGAGGAGTAAGCAGTATACGGTGGCCTTAGATCATAAATTTAGTAACGGCTAACTAAATGGCTTTGTATCGAAAATCGAATGTGTGTGAGAGATCGTTTTAAATATCAAATGTCAACGTGTCGGCAAAGAAATTCAATATAAGGATTGAAAATTAAAGGAACTTAGGAGACGTTCTCATTGAATCTTATCCCTTATACATAGTTTGTATAAATAAATCAACGTCAGAGGCCACATCACACATTTCATATTTCTTATAAGCGACGCAGGTTGAACTTTATTCCAAAAAAAAAAAAAAATTGCTTCGACTTTATCTTTTATATTCTGTTCAACTGTTCCCAACTGGGCCAAAGAGACAAATATTAAGTTGGAAACGCGTTCCAAAATTTTATTCTATAAAAGCTGCCAAAAAGCTTTAAAAACGATATTTTCCAACTTGTGGTCTATAAAATCTATGTATTCTCTCGACAAACGTAGTATATTCTGTGGCGATGTAAACTTTCCAAACTCATGATTCTTTCTACCTTTCGTACGCCTTTTATCGTTTCCTTACTCCATCGCTTCATATATTCTTTCATTCAAATCTACTTCACACAGTTTTTGTTCTCTTATTTACTACTAACACAACAAGGTAGATAAATGATTTCCACGTACGAATTTCCAAAATGAATTAAATCCATCAAAAAAGAATTTAGTAGCGGGCGAATCGCTGAAAAAGTTTTCAAAAACCCTAATACTTTCAATCATTTAAAGTGAAAATATCAGTTTAACACTTGTAGTATATAGACGGTGAAAAATGACTTGGCTTCACATAATATCACAATGACAATGGGTATCGAACAGTCTCCTTAAGTTGAATGATTTCATTTTGTTACAATCGTTTTAAATTCAATATTTTTTTACATTTTCGAATCTTAACAGATTTAATCTACGTGTACACCTTGTTTCGCTCACATGGTGTACTTGTAAATGTGCAACACGATGGAAAAAGGAAAGTTTTCGAGTCTCTGAACATAACATAGTAAAATAATAAAAGAAAAAATAAAAAATAAAAAAAAAGACTTTATTCATCTTTATTATTGAGAGCACTTTATTTTCTTGTACCAAAAAGTCTGCTACATGTCTAACGAATTATGAATGTTTCGCGGTGTTTTCTTTATATATAGTTTTTAACAAATGCAGTCACACTCACAATATATAAAGTACGATAATAGCAAGCAACAATAATGTAAAGTATGAACCCTAATAAATACATGTACAAACATTTATCTTTAAGAAATAGATTCCTAAAAAGAAAAATAAAGAACAACCATAATGATCACAAGCGAAATAGTTTAAAGTAAACTTTATTTACAGTACGTCTCTTGTTTCCTTGTTTTTAATGTGTTTCCTGAACAAAAAACGCTAAAATGTGGTTATAGTTGACATAAAAAGCGCGCACGCACATAGAAACACAAGCATACATACATACATACATACATACATACATGCATACATACGAAAGAATATTCGCGTATAGAGCTAACCAAGTAACCATGAACTGTAGACAAAGTCATTTAATAATTTATTATAATATAATATATATATATATATATATATATATATATATTTTATTTGTTATTTGTTCTACTTGCTGGACCTGTAATTTCTATAAGAGGTTTTCATACGCCTTTACTGTATATGACAATGTGAATGCAATTTCCTGCTTGGCCGTGTTTATCTTCCGTTCAAAAAGAGAAAATAACACAAATTCCTTCTAAAATAATAAGTAGATATATATGTTCCTTTTTTTTAAATAACTTTTATTTATTTATATTATTTTTTTTTTTTTTCATAAGTAAAAAACTTTCAAGGTATAACGCAAGTCGTAAGCCCAAGTAAAAGAAAGGAAAAAAAAAAGAAAAACTGAATCACCTAAGAAGATATAACATCTACGCAGATCTAATCACATGAAATGAAACTGAAAAAGAAAACCATTTGAAATTCAAGTAAAAAGTAAAGGAAAAAAAAGAAAAAAAGAAAAAGAAGAAAAGCCGGCAGCTGTTGGTTTTCCACTGCATCCGTTTTAAAGAAAACAAGTGAAAGTATGTGGAGGCAAAATAAAAAGGGGAGGAAAACCCGTAAAAGATATGTTTTTGCTGCTGTTGAAACATTAACGCGGATGCGTTTACAATCTAATTTAACTTTTACTTGGCTGATACCCAGTAACATTCATTGTACAACATGCAATTCGTTATCTTTTTAACTATGCAAAACAACATAAAAAAATATTAAGAAAGTTTATTCAAAACTCTCTCTTTACTCATCGTCATCATTTCTGTCCGGCTTTCTACGACCTGGTGAGACTGCTCACAAATGGCATAAAGCTTAGGTCGAATCATCTATACCTAGCATTATTAAAATTGTGTCCGTGTGTGTATACGTGTGCATGTGAAAGAGACAATTTTAATTCGAAAACTTGCAATACTCCTATAAAGCTGATATATATATATAATCCCGGAATTACTTCGAATGTAATAATAAGCAGTGAAGAACTGAGAAATTTTCAGAAGCAATAACTTTCTATGTTGTTTTTCTTTCTTTTCCTTTTTCGTTTCTTTCCCTCTCCCTGTTCCTTTGAAAGCTGCTGAGCAGTTGCCTGTATTTCGAAAATGTTACATACTATAAAGTATCTGGCGGTGAACGAAATGCTTCACATTTTTTAATTTCGTTAAGAGATCACCTGCCGGAAAATACTTTCAATTTTATCACAAAATATTATATTCTCACTTAGTGACAGAATTCACTCGGCTAAATTGGTCTTAGGCAGGTTTTAAGTAACTATGAAAATATATTTAGCTTAGTAGACGTAAAAAGATGTCATAAACACCGAACGTCCGCCCTCTTACAATATTGACATTGCCCTTTACAGTCTCTCCCGAATATGGACATCAAACTAGGTTTTCCGCAATTTAAGAGACTTTCAAACATAAAAAAGAAAGAAGAGCGATTATTAAAAAATATGCCATTAATTGGTTGCTCGTGGACATAGTCAACTTCAGATGTTTCTAAGGCCATCCTACAATTACTCTTTATATATTTTTAAACATATTCAATAAAATTCTTATTAAGCATTTGATTTTAAGACAAACGAACGGACGAAACAGATATGATCTCGCTACGGTGTTGCGTGTAAAAAATTATTTTCATAATTGTATTGTAAGTTGTGTAATATCAACTATTTGCAAATGAAATGTGAAAACAAGATATTTACATTTTAATTCTGTAGAATGCAAACTATATACATATATAATATAAATGCTTACGGTTTCTCATTCTCTATCCCCATCCCTCTATCTCTATCTCTTTCTCTCTCTTTCTCTTTCTCTTTCTCTTTCTCTCTCTCTTTCTCTCTCTCTCCCTCTTTCTCTTCCTATTTTCTTTCAGTCCTTCATTCCTTCCTTCTTTTCCATATATATATATATATATATATACATATATATATATTTTTATATATTTGTTGTTTCCTTTAAAATATATTTGCGTCTATTTGCATAAATGAAAACAAACGCAATATAAAAATTGAATACAAGACCAACTAATGGTGACAATTTATTACTTTTCTTTATAAAACTTAACAAATTGAAAAATAAATCTTAAATTCATAAAGAACAGCGATGTTATAAACATCAGCATCAAAATATGAGCGAAACGAAAGATGAATAAAAATACGTAAGAATCGCTTATACTTCTACCGGTCGTGGAGACTGTGCGCACAGTAAACAAAGAAATGGCGCTCTGCGCTCTAAATTTTATGTGAATGCAATATTTTAAAGCCTATTCTTCTTACCTTGCCTTGCCGCAATCCCACTGTGCAGATAATTATTGCAAGCAAACATTAATAAGTCACAAACTTTATATTGTCATAATTCATCGTTCGAAAAGTCCCAGGTATTTGCAAACACTTCATTACCATGAGGTCCTTCAATTCATTCAAAGTTTCCTAGTCCTCCATAAAAAATCTTTCAATCGTAAGTTCACTATCGGGATAACACATTCAAATTACGATCGAGTTTACTTGATATGCACTTTTATAAATCGGCCTCGAATTTATTGGATGTACTTTTTCAGCACTTAAAGAACTCGTCAAAATTGAAATATTAAACGGGTGCATAAATATATATAATTTTGTTCCTTATTACTGATTTAGTGACGTTTCGTAAAGGAAAGCAGAAATTGTGTCTTCATCTTCCCACATATCGTAGACTTATCGAAGGAGTAAAAAAAGAAAAGAAATGACTTTTTTGTCAAACTACAACTTGCGTGATATTATTTTTGTTGCTTAATCCCTCTAGAAGGCGTGACAGAAATTCATTACGCCCAAAAATGTTCTGCGTCAAATTTCGAGCTTCACCCAGAAGAGATCACCGGCCATGAGCACCAGTTTCGAACACATCCATGTTAGTATGTGTTTCCTTAAGATGACCTTAGAGGAGATATGAGTCTGAGAGTGATTCGAAAGCGCTTAGTCTTAGTTTTTGATGTGGATTAAATGAATTCGCCTCTTAAGCCATAAATTTTCTTATCGCTTTCTTTAGCATTTCGCAGAACGTAAAATGTAAAACGTGCAAAAAAACTTTGAAAACAGAGAGCGGCGATGGATATTTGATCATGTCTTCGAATCGCAGAATTAGTCTGCGGAGGAAGTATAAAAATAATTTTTTATTCTTTTCACCCGAATATGTTGCAGTATCTTTTAATATAAAATTTCGCTATGCAGCACGGAGGGGAATTTTCGACAACTTAAGTTAAGTTAAGTTAAGTTAAGTTCTATTAGCAAAAGAGTGTCTGCTTGTTGATCGATAATTGTTATCTTTCACTCAAATGCTCGCTTATCATGCTTACCAAACTTAATAGTTTTAAAAATCCCTACGTACTGCTCTAGTTAAAGACTAAGTAGTAGCTACAATGAGTGCTCAGTGGGTAAAGACAAAACACTTACCGATTGTTCACGCACCCACAAGGTTACGGTTAACTGCCATCCCTTGTTTCTTTTTCCTCACTTCTTGTTACGCGAATAGGGGACATTCCCTTGTCTCCTAGTCATTGTTCACATTAAAAAAAAAAGACGAAAGTTTAACGATCGCAAAAATCAAAATGGAAAACTTAAAGGTGGTATTTATGTGCTTAATTAACGACCGCAGATCACGGAATACTTCCAAAAACAAGTAAGAACATTATAGTCGGGCAAGATCGACCATTAAATATCCTACAACGCATTGTCTAACACAATTCTTATTCTTGTATGACATTACTATTGACCATATATTAAAACTTCTAGGATCCCAAAAACAGGACGCGATGGTCCAAATTTGGTTCTATGTTAAATTCTTATTATGATATCATTTTCATCATGGAGCATTAAAAATTGTACTTTTTTGTCGTATGAACTCCAGCTTGCGTTTTATGAGGGGATTCAAAAATTGCCCCAGCCGATCCAAAGTTGTCAACCCAAATTTAGAATACTACTACTTAGCCACTTTTGCTGGGAAATTTTGAAAATTGCAATTTTTTTCCATATGGCTTTTCAGAATAGGGCGTTATATGGGGAGTGGTCCAAAAAGTGGACGGATAGAAACCATTTAGCGGACCGATCCGACCCAATAGCGTTCGTTCTTGGGTCAAAACATGTCACTGTATCAAATTTTGCGAACTGTAGCTTGAACACTAAATTACATGGACAGACATCAGACGGACACACGGAGAAACAGACTTAGACCAGTTCAGATTATGATTCTGAATCGGTCAGTGTAATAAAAGGTGGTTCTATCTTAAGCTCTTCTGCATGTTACATACGACCGCATTAACTTAATATACCCTATACCCCAAGGTGTGTACATAATGCCCTATTCTGAAAAGTCGTTACATTGAAAGAAATTGCAATTTTCAAAAATTCTCAGCAAAAAAGGCCAAGCAATAGTATTTAGGCAAATTAAATTGGAACGGAAACTTTGGACCAGCTGGGGCAATTTTTGAATGCTTTCATATAACTACAACTGAAGTTCACACGACAAAAAGATTTAATGCTTCATAAAGAAAATCATAATAGTAATGTAAAATGAAAGAATTAAATGTAGCAAATTTGTGCGTTCTCAGTATATTTTTTGAATCCTACCCTAATAGAGATTTCCACGAAAACTGATCCTTTGTAGAGTAGAAAAGTCTAAGTTTTAATAAGTAGTGATGAAAATTGACCCATAATATTATAGTAACTTCATACAAAAATGAACTTTACAAAATTTGAACCATCTATGCCTATTTTTGGGTCGTGCCTTATGTCAGGATTAAATTTGTACAAGATTAGGTTGCATTTTGGACCCACTTCCCCATAAATACGCACTTGAAACATTTGCCAAAATATTATTTTTGTGTTCTAAAATAAAAATAAAAATCGCGTTAGACAATGTGGTATAGAGTACTTAATGGTTAACTTTGCCCGACTATAATGTTCTTGATTGTTTTATAATAAGAAAGAAATTCGAAAACGAAACAACGGAAATGTAAAAAAAAAATTGTTTAAGACGACGCGGTAGCTTTAAAATTAAAAACCGCTAACATACGTAATTCCCATGCCATTTGAATTGCGGGCAGTGGGAATATATAGCAATACCAAGCTGGTGAGTAATTGAACAAACAATGCTTGATGTTGTGATTTAATCGATTTTTCAAGAAAACTAATTAGAGATGAACATGAAACTATGTTTGCATATAAAACTATATTTATAAATTAATCGAAGCGTTATTTCAGTATAACCCGTCATCGGATTAATATCATTACACAGAAAATATAAAGAAAAAAACAATTAACAATAATAATAAAATGTTTAAGTTCAGTATATGTTTTGTTATTCTCATAGTTTATGTACATTATCCCGCTTATGTGAAGGCAAGAATTATTCCCGAAGCACTTGAGAATATAAACAAAGCGGAATTTACAACAGCGCCTAATGCACTGATTGTATGTAAACAAAATTGTATAGAACCAGACAAACTGGAACGTCTATTACTGGAAGTATTCGGTAGGAAAACGGGCAAAAGATAATAATAGTGATAATAATAATAATAATAATCATAATAATAATAGTAAGAAAACAAGCTAAATACCAATTATACAAAAAGTGAAGATGTTCTGTGTTGTTGATAACAAAACACTCTTATAATCTGTGAGTTATTTTGTTTTGAGATTGTTTTGCTTTAGTATAAAATAAGACGCGCTTAAAATAACATCGACCTGCTAAGTGTTCAGCGACAATAAAATGAAATTAATTCTTCTACAATTGATTCTTTTACAAGTAAATGAATGGCCAACGAATGTGTTTAGTTTGCCGTACAAGGCAATACAATTTCCTAACTTTAAGCAAGAGCTCAACGATCCCCCTGAACATTATCACTCTTCACATTGTCATCATTTTCAACATGATCCTGAATTTCATCGTAAATGGGATAATCATCGATTCGAAAATGATCATTTCCATGATGATTATTTCGAACATAGTCCCGAATTTCATCGACATGACATGATTGCAAGGATATCGCCAAAAAATCATGATCAGACGGCATCAGTTACGACCGAGGAGCCATCAAATAGCGAGAAAACGTCTACAATTTCAACAAAAGCCGCTGATAATGGTGAAGAGGATGCCGCAATTTCGTTTGACTTGCGTACGAATTTTCAGGTTCAAAAAAACTGCCGTCTGATTACAGCAACGGGACGTTGCATAAAGTAAATGCGACAGTTGCATAAGCTATAATGAATCAAATGTTTGTATTAATTTTGTATATTTTTTTTTTATAATTTCAAGCAATAAAGTAATAAAAAGAAATAAATTATTATGCTAATAAGATATTTAACTGCGTTACCGATACATGATTATTGTGTGAAATTGTGCTTAAAGATGAAGAACACATTAAGCTGCCTCCTGACGTTATTATAACTATAGCAACAACAGCGAGACAAGAATTTCACACGAAGCAATTAAAGAATATGACGTCATAAGCATATGAGTGATGATATGTCGTTGAATCGACAATAAGAAAATTTGTATACATTCAAAGTTTTCTTTGAAATTCATTCATTCACTCATTCTTCTAAATCTATAAAAAGATAGACAATCGAAGGCAAGCATTGTTACAATTATTGTGCATTAAACTATTTCGCAATTAATTGAGGAAGAATTTTTAATCATTTGCTACATCATAAGTTCGATCAATTGTATTGGTCGGGAATAAAAGAAATTAAAAAAATATTCATCCTCTGGGGGTTGTGACTGCTCAGGCCATTTATCATTTAGCAACTCCTGTTTAGGTCTCATAGATCTACAAAGGGCGCAACAATTCTTATGCTCCGCCAGCCGTAAGATAATTGTAATGCGAAGAAACTTAAATATTTTGTAATCTTCGCAGTCTTCGAATACAAAATGCCAGACTTGTTAGCACAAGTCCTTTAACGCTAAACCTACCGACATTTCATGTATACCTAATTCTACCATGAGCGGTCAAATGACCGTTTCAAAAAAACATATGTATCCTAGTAAAATAGATAGTAAAGAAAATATTTTTCTAATGCTACAATAAAAACTCGTTCCCCGCTTTTCGATGTTGTATGTTTTATTTACTTTTATGCATTTTCATCACATTTTTTACAAATTACAACATTTTGTACATTTTCCACATACGTATTTTTTACATTTTATACAAATTTTATTTGTTTTATTGACTTTATTCTTATTCGTATTTGACAAGATCTCCGTTCAGAATAAACAGTATTTGTATTTATTATTGTTTTTGATGAGCATTCTTTGCTTATCTGTTTCTCTTCCTGATATTCGGTCCCAAGTTCTTCTGCCAATTGAAATAAAAACTCTTGCCTCGATATTTCCTCACCCGTCGTTTCTTTATATAAAATCCAAGCATTTATCCCGGCTAAATCTAAGATATTGAAAAATACCTATAAGGGGCACCTTTGACATTTAGATTTTACACTATATTTTCTGGCCATTTGATCGGTTACATCCACACCGAATTTTGTGCTATTGTAAAATCTAATTGTCTCTGGTATACGGGTGTCATTTGTTTCAATTTCAACGGATGAATGCATTGAACTAAGAATCAAAACTTTTTTAATGGGTTTAGCTTTATAAATCGTAAGAATAAAATCTTTCGATTTATATAATATCGTTGAGAAGCGTACCATATTATCCTTTGCCTGTCTCGCTAATTTTGGCAGCTCTCTTTTATTTCTTCGGATAGCTCCAACAAGCGTCGTTCTTTTTGCTAGAAGTTTACCCGCTAGTGACGCACTTGTAAAAAAATTGTCAACTGTTATATTTCTCCCATGGCGCGTATATGGTTCTGCTAATTTCAAAATTACAAACTCTCCAAGTGGGATTGATGATTCTCTCCCTTCATCTTTTCCCAAAAATGGAAAGCCGTTTACTATATATTTACTACTTACATCGGAAGCTAACCAGAATCTTATGCCGAATTTGTCCAGGTTGTTGGGCATGTATTGAGTAAATCTACAATGTGGTTTTGTAGGAAACAATTGTTCATCTATAGCAAGATATGCTCCTGATTTATAACAGTTTTGACTGTTTTCGATTAATTTATACCAAACTGCAGAAATTTCTATTATGCACTGAAATTTTGATGCTCTCTCTTCGTATCGCAAGATCGTACTGTCGTACAAAAAACGCAATGTCCTTTCTTCCAATAACGAAAACGCCATGCATGGTTCCTAACCGCACATTTGTCTATGTAGACACATTAATTAGATTGTGGACTGTCTACAATTGCATTGTAGACTCGTAAAACAATTTCAAGAATGCGATTATCGAAGAATATAGTCGTAAATAACATAAATTTTTCAAACGGTCAAATGACCGTTCGTGGTAGACTAGACGTGGTATAATTTGTTTGCGGAAAATACATAATAAAAAAAGTTGTAAATATTGAAAAATAGTTTGTATGTATATTTTAGGAAAACTCAATAAGCTACATGATGGTACAGTAACGTTGTATGCGAAAAATTTTAAACGAAATTTTAAAAACGGTCATTTGACCGCGTATGGTACGTTTAGTGTTAATATTCCGCTTAGATATTGCGAACGTAACATATTTTACTTATACTGCAAAATTGTCGAAAAACTTCTAAAATTACAAAAATCTTTCTAGACTTTACGCAACTTTTCACGCTCTTCGTCTTGAAAAATGCAGAATGATATTGAATTCAAAGATATATTTGAAAATTGACAAGAGCGCGTTCCTGTTTTGCTTGCCGGTTAAAGATGTAAAAAAAAAATTAAAATTTTTTAAATGAACCCAAAAAATTTGCAAAGACTACGTAAAAGAAGTCGGAAATCGACAAACAAAAAAGTAGATTCGAACTTTCCACCATGATTTTTGAGATAGGGGAATTATTTTTTGGGCTATTAGGAAATGGCAAGAAATTTCAAGGGAAAAGTTTCTTTGGGCAATGAAACTCATTCCATATGTTCTAATAGATAGATTGAAAGCATCTATTAGCGCAGTAAAAAAGTGTTTGTTTAAAAAATGTACACTGGCTTCCCCCCTTACTGACAAGCCAAAACTGCATTCCAACGACGTATATATAGAAACACATATGAATATATTTATTTATTCATTCGTTGTTTCCAGCTGCATGTAAATATATTTAAAGTTCTTAACTAAAATAGTAGTTTTAAAAGGTTTTTGTATTCTATAGTGCATAGCATAGCATTGAAAGTCAATTATCGTTAAATAGAAAAAGGTCATTATATATATATATATATGTAGGCGTGTTCCCATTTGCGTATAAGTATGGCCGAATTTTGCCAGTTTCGTAGAAAACACGCGGAATTGTATATTCTTCGTAGTTCATCAGTAGTGAACAAGAAAGCCAAAGAGCAAAAATGTTCTTGGTTTGTGTTGTAATATGGGCGTATCCTTTGACCGATTCAGGGCATTTTTAAGATCAACCTACAGGCAGGAAATTCCAATGTCAAACTTGATATAAATTTATTCGGTTTTTAGAACGGGAGGAAGTCTGTCGTGGATGATTTGTCTATTTATTATTATTATAAAAAATCGTATATATTTAATTAATTAAAATAAATTTTACAATAAAACAAATGTAGATATTTATTAGCTATTATAGTATACAAATTATGCTAATTTATGTAGAAATCAATAAATTTTACATTCAGTAAACGATTTCAGCATTAGTTCTACGAAACGAAAGTTCTTATAAAAATATGAAAAGTTGATCTATCATCTAAAGCATGTTTTCTGCTTTTTGGTTACTTGCCTCAGCAGTCGCGCTACGCTCTTCTATTATCTGGGTTTACAGCGCTTACTTTTCGTATGGTTTTCGCTAAAGATTTTCGCCACGAATATGTGTATCAATATGAGTTATGTTCACTTCTATTATGTCGTTGCTCATATGGCTTGTAAAAGCTTTCCTATCTTTCTTTTTATACCTTGCACCACTTGTGGTATAAGGGTATATTAATTTTGTGTTGATGTGCTCAACCCCTTGAACGACTTAAAATGGACGAACTTGAGAATCTCTTTCTAAGGTACTCTGTCCGTCTGTCAGAGTGTTCGCGTTGTATTCGTGCCTTCCACCTAGAGGTCGCAAGTTTTGAAATATTTTGGTGAAATTTGCTACAACGACGCACGGACGAGCGCTATTGATAAGGACTTGGATCGGACAACTGTTTCAATCACTTCCTTTAAGAACTCTTATGTTGAACGATCGTTATAAGAATAATTGTATTAAGCGAAGTGATGGTCCATAATTGCAATGCTTTTCCTTGTTTTTTTTTTAAGCATGTCTGTCTGTGTCGTGTTGGTGATAAACATTTTGCTTGCCGCAAATATTAAGCTATGGGCTTCAAATTTGCAAACAGGTTGGAATAAAAAATGGACCAAATCGGTCGAAGGACACGTTTAGTATGTAATATAAACCGAGAACATCTATATTTCTGCGTTTTTTGTTCTTTACTCATAAACTATAAAAAATACGCAATCAAAATATCTTTATATCGTCAACAAAAGCCTGAACAACCAGTAATTTTTTGTATTCAGCTAAAAGCGTTTCCAAACGAATATATGTAAGTGTAGCGTTACAGAGGCCACTGGTAAGTAGATAAGAGGATGAGAGCTTTTCTGTCAACAAATTAAGAGTTTGGGGTGAAGTGTTTGATATTGATTATGAATACAGATTTTTTATGAGTTATAGAATTTCGCGCCGTTTTCTCTGTCATTTCGCAAAACCGAACTCTTCAACACATGCATTAGAAATGACCACCAAAAGCTGCCTTTTTGAGCATAAAAGATTAGCTCGAATAGTTAAACATGCAAAGGCAATTTTATGGTCATGGAATGGTAGATTAATACAAAAAATAGGAAAACACTTATTGTAATAAAAAAAAAAATCTCCATAACACATTTCAAAAATTTTAACATGCGTTCTCAAACCACGATTTTTGAAAACAATAAGCAGCATAACTCCAACACCTTCATTTTTTTATTGGGATTTTTGACAATAGCTTTAACACAACATTTCAAAGAGAAGTACGTGGAATATTTTCGATAAGTTAAATGAAGCCTTTTTTTATTAATAGAAGAGGAACTTTTTTTTGGCCGAAAATAGAATTTTATTCCTACAAAGACTCACCAATCACTTCTCTGGCTATCGGCATATAGATTCCCTTTCAATCAAAATTTAGACCAGTACGCTGCTTGCCTCGAAATTCCAGAGCTCACTATAAACATGCCCACGGGGATTGGCCCGCACTGATAGCACTTATCATTTGTAATAATTTGAAGAATAATTTCTAGCACTTTTTCTATTAAACCTTTTTGTGCTGGCAAATCTCTCATGACAATTCTTTTTTTTTGCTTTTCGCTTATTTCTAAAATGTTTAAATAAAATTCTTAGCGATAAAAGCAGAAAATACCAATAATTAATAGAGTATCGTTATTAACTCATGCAAGGTAACGTTTCGGGATTGCATTTTGATCATAACTCATGCAAGGTAACGCTTCTGGATTGTATTTGTGTTCAAAATGCGACTCTACGTACTTGGTTTGTGTCCACGATCATGCTTCTTTTATGCATCAAGAAGAAGAATCAAAACCATGTAAACATAGGGTTATTCGTATATTATAATTGACTTTAACTTCGTCGATTTCTATTCCAATTCTACTGCCTTTCCTTAACTTAAAAATTAATCAAATCTCTCTGTCGAAAAGTTCTCCTTTTATTTTTACCAAAACTTCCACTTCACTTTATAAAACCAAATTCATTATTTTTACAATGTCGTACAATAACAATATGTTAGACGTATCAATAAACGGATCGTATATATTTCAAGACTTCATACGTATGGTTCATAGCCATAAATCGATAAGCTCAAGCTTTCTGTTATAATTTTTGTAATCTTAACATATTTAACAAATTCCTTAACTTTTCTTTATAAAAAAATATTTAAACAAACAAAGCTGTATAAAACTTCTTGTTAATAAATAAATAAGCTCTATGTCGTGAAATTCCATAAATGAAACCAACAGCAGCCAAGCTTTTTATTATTAACCAGCCACTATGTAAAAAAGCTCCAATGAGATGAGCTTAAAAGCGAAATTCTTAAATTTCTATTTACTCGCGTTTATTTTTCATCTATAAATGCAATATTTTCTTTTAATACGCATCACCGTAGAACGAATGGTATATTCACTTTGTCAAAACGTTTGCAACGCCCAAAGTGAAGCTTCAGAGATCCTATAAAGTATACATATTCTTGACCATTAGGCGCGTCTATGTAATGACTATTGTAAAGATTCTACCGCAAAAATGAGTTGACTTCAAATTTGGCAAAAACATTGGAGGCTATTGCGCGCAGGTTGGTATTAGAAACGGGCCAAATCGGTCGAAGGATACGCCTGCAGTTCTATGTAAAGTGAAAACATCTGTGACTCGATAGGTGATCCTGCAGTATCTCCATGAAAATGGGGAAAAATGCCTACGTCTACTCAATTTTATAGAGTATCATAATTTTATTTATTTGCAAAAACCCTTAGGAGAAAGAAAGGAAAGCTTCATAAATCACATAAAGTACACCATATAAATTCTTGGCCAATAGCAAATTCCAAATACACCTATGTATGTCCATCCGTTCATCTGCCCATACTCCCGTCAGCGAAACAATGAAGTATCTTCGGTTCATTCTCCCGTTCGCAAAAATGAAGTAATTGCCTACAAGCTTATAAAACAATTTGAAAATGACGCGAACTCTTCAAAGAGCACGCCTACAAGATGCACGCACGCCAATATAAGAAAACACCTGTGAACACCTTTGCTTTCCGGTAATGGGTATAAAAAATTCGATCACAAAATTCGAATATAATTTTCTTACTTGTTTTTCTATAACGATTTTTCCGCCGTCCATTCTTAACAGGGGTCGTTATTGAGCCCAAGCACACCAATGCACCAAATGCGATATCAATGTATCTCAAAAATTGCAAACCCTACGTTCAGCGCAAGAATACATGAAAGTGCATCAGGCAGACAGAGGAAGAGAGGAACAGATTATCTCAAATCGTTGCGAGCGCTCCATGCATCCGCACAAACTTAATATACTTTGTAATGCAAGTGATGCCGAGTATAAAGTAATAGGAATACAATCGTAGGAGAACCTAAGCAGGAAACTATAGGGGCTACGGACAAAGGAAATAAATTTCAATAAAATTATATTGCATTTCAAATGTAAAAGCTTTCAACAACGTTATATAATAGCATGGTTAAAAAAAATTCCTAATTCCTAATTATAGACATAAATAATATTTAAATTTCATTAAGACTTTCGATATCCATCGTTAAAGCACGAGGTGTAGTAGTGGTCGTTGTAGTTGTTGTGGTCGTGGTAGGATCTTCAAACCCTTTAACTACTAAAGCATCGCCAAAAACTGGTTTGAAAAATAAAACAAAGCGCGAATAACGTCTCGCAGAATTCTGGAAATATAAACATAAATCCGTTAATATGGTAAAGAGTTTTTAAAACCGATCAACTTTATATTGTTTTAGTAAATACCGAATGTTTGTTTTTACCCCGGGGGTTTTAAATTTTACACACTCACCATAATAAGACGAGATGCGACTTTAGAGATATTCGTTAAAGTTTGGAAGGCTGTACTAAAAAGTTCATCTGGAAAGTCTAACGATACAGCAGAACGATCGAATTCGGGAGTATCGTCTGGATACGTTTTCTCTTTATTAACGGCTCGTTTAATTCTTGCAATTTCGACTTGAAACTGAAAGTACATAAAGATTAAATTATATGAAATTGTAAAACATAACAAATTTAAATTTTATTGCTTGATATTGAGCCACAAAGGGCCGAATTATTCGGTATTTTTTTTTTTTTTTGTTATACCTTTTTGCAGTCTATGAAATTTTCTTTATAAAATTCTAAAAACAAAGCGTTGAGCATTTCCTTTGTAAGACTTTGCAATACGTAATACACGCTAGACACGCTATAAGTTGCACAGATATGTATTCTTATTCAAAGTAAGTCGCTTTTACTATATCCCTCTGTCTTTTTTCTAAACGTTGTTCGAGCTCCCAAACTTAACCTTAGTCACGTTTTTTATCACGAATCATAGCATAAATTTACTTTCAGCCACCTTTCAGAATTGTGGCAATAATTAAAATGCGATTTTCATTGCTTATGGGTTAACTTGATTTGTATATCCCGACAAGCTGCCTATAAACATAAGATAGTGTACGCAAGCCATACATTTTTCAGAAATGCAATATAAAATAATCAAAAGATGCCCTTTTAAAATTTAAATGAGCCGCAAAGGCTCACAATGGTAAAATTAGAGTTAAAATGGAACTTCAGTCGATCATGCGTACAAACTGGAAATATTCACCTGCAAATATGCCAACAAGAAAACTGATTAACTAATTACCATTTATAGTAAAACATTGCCTAAAGCTTAATGCAAGCGTTAATCAGAGCAACTGTGAAGTTCTGTGTAATCGGGATGAGTCAACTAATGCAAGGAAATAATTAAAAAAATATGCAAGATTTTCTCTTACGTATTTCCGTTGTATGCTTTTGACACTATAAGCATAACGTGATATGTAAGACTAAAACATTAAGCGTTTATTACTATATTCTAGTATACAACACAACGTTTCGTTCATTTTCCATAATTCGAAACTTTTTCTATGCATGCATGTTGTTATTAAAAAGTTTTGCTGGCCACACGATTCAATACAATTTTGAAAATAATTTCATATCCCGACAAATGTTGGGCATTATATTATGTTAGAGGTTACGTGCTGATGGTAATATTATTTATTACCAAAAACCATCGTTCGATAGGTAGGCGTCCTCATCGCTAGGAATAGTTTTGCCTAGATTTGTGAAAATCTTCATCTTTTTCAATATAAATTAAATTTATCCCAAATTCTTGAATAATGAGAATCTTGCACGTATGCAAATTGAAGCTGATAGACGACTCACAGTCGAAATATGTGCGAAATTAACCGCTTTCTGGATATAGTCGAAAATCGATCAAATCAAGAAGCACCAACACTTCCACACCCCAAAATTCTTTTCATTTTTCGCTTCCCAAAATAACCAAATGAAAATTAATGGCACTTTTAAAAGGATTGTGAGTTTCGGGCGTCAGTCAAGTTGCCTTGTGCTTTAATTGGTCTTGTCTTTGTATTCGTGAAATGACTGAAACTGCGAAAGGAAGCAAAATTTTGAAAGTCACAGTTCTAAGAAAATCAAACAAGTAAATCAGGTACAAAAATTATATTCAGTTGTGACCGAATTTCTTATACCCATCACCGTTATCCTACTTCAGTAGAATAATTTTGTGTGAAACGTATATCGTGTATGTATTGAAATTCGAGCAAATTCGAAAACGAGCAAGACAGGGGGAAAGCAAAAGAGTTCACTGTTTTTGTGACATAGCCCTGTGGGCGTTGTAGTGTTCTTTGAAAAATTTGGGTCAATTTCAAATCCTTCTGCAAGTATGAACGCGATGTCGTAATTTTTGCAAACTGGAGACTGTTTACCACGGACACTGCCCAGTTGCGCAGACAGATAGATGAAGAGAATAACCTACAAAAGGGCTTAGGTGGATTCCGATGCTGACCTGGGTCAAGAATACGTAGACTTTATGTGGCTTTTGACGCGTGCTTCTGCACTTTATAAAGACGTTCAAAAAATAATCAAATTAGAACACACTAGAAAATTGAGTAGGCGTGACCAATGCCTTTCATTTTTGTTAAGGTAATACAGAGTCGTCCATACAATATACATATAAATTTTTGTCGATTTATCTCCTGCAGTTAGGAGCAGAGGACAAAAAATCAAGTGTAATGGAAAAAGATTTTTTTTTTTTTTTTTTTTTTTTTAATCGATTTCGAAATTACACGACTCAACAACTAGATCAATATTTTTTCAATCGAATTTTTTGTTCCAGCATGAAATGGAAAAAGATTTTTTTTTTTTTTTTTGTTTTTTAATTTCAAGTTTCGATTTTATTTGCTCGAGTCTTGTTACTGAACTCAACGAAATACAATATTTCCTTAAATGCAAAAACTATATATAAACTATATATGTTTGCAACAATTATAATTTAGAAAGTGTATTTATTGTTTGTACCGTATAATAATAACATAATAATAATATTATTATTATTAACTTAAACGGAGAATAAATTCTAAGACCAAAGTTTTAAAGCACTAGCATCTAAGGCTATCGGGTTTATTAAAAACTCTACCACACTTGGGATTATAAATAATAATAACAATAATCATAGTAATGATGATGATACCCTACACTGAGTTTCTACCCTTTTCAAAACTGTGCTCAGTTTGCGTCGTACTGTAGGCGTGTGGTTCGACCAATTTGGCCCATCTTCAATACCAACCTGCGCGTAAAACATTCTAAAGTTTCTGCCACAGCTTGATTTTTACGGCCTTAAGAATGTTCACAACAGGCATTACAGAGACGGACAGACGGGCAGGCCTTAAATCGATTCAGAATTTGACACTGATCAAGACTATATGTACAGTGGGAGATCTGCAAAGCTTCCTTGTGGGCGTTGAAAATATTTTGACCAAATTAATACACCCCTCATCCTTCGGCGTTGGGGATAAAAATACATAACCTCAAAGTAAAACGAAGCATATAAGAAAATTACATTCAGCTCTGCTCGTATAATAAATACAATTTTAGCACCCTATACTAATGGGTGGATGCAACTGGCATTTCCCACTTTTGTACACTGTCGTAGTTTTGTGAGTAATGAAAAAAGACCCTCATTTTTTTTCCTTCGAAAATAAAGGAGCACCCAGTTTTGCGTGGTGTTAAAAACATATTCTTTGACCATTTATCTGCGTTTCCAGAAGCAACCTTCCGAGAGCTTCCAAAGCTTCGGTCAAATTTGAAGTCGATGTTGTCATTTTTGCGATCAGAAAGTTTACCGCAGATGAGCAGACGGGCATGGTTAAATCGATTCAGCATTTAATACTGACCAAAAATATTTATACATGATAGGGTCTCTAAGCTTCAATGTAAATATATCCCCATCCTTCAAAAGCGGGCATGAAAACGGCGAATCGATTTACTTTGTAATTTTTTTGTTTCACACACTTGCAACAACTATGTAAGGCTTGTATAATTCTCAACTTTCAAGCGTACTTTATATGATCTTGGCAACTGAACACTCTGTTTTTTTATGTCCACTTCTAAAGAATGGAGTTTTCACTTTTGCTAGATGCATGTACATGTGCAGAAATGTATCGAAGTTAAGTCTTGTGTATAAATACCTGTACTTGAAGCATTTACGTCATCTTATATCGCAACGAAAACGAATGCTATAGCATTTACGTTCGTCAATGTGTTAACGCCAAAGCAGTTGGATATTCGAAGAGAAAAGTTGCAAAAAAATTGGGAGTGCTATTAAAAATAACTTCCGGTACATAGTTTCTCCATAAATATAATGATTCTTCCACGATTGTAAATAAAGTCTACACTATTGTGCACATACAATTCATTGGTATGAACTTAACCCCAGGGATATTGGGATAAAAACGTATATTTTGTAGCAAATAAATTAAGAAATGTAAAAATTTTTTAATGTAATCAGTTTACGTAATAACAATTTTGTATATTTCATATTATGCGTGGAGTGCTCAGCTCAATACGATCTAGACATTTTTAATACCTAAGACCACTTGCGATACACGAGTATATTACGTTCGTGCACAGAAGGACTTGGGATAGACTCACCTTTTATTATTATGATCGATTCAAAATCACTTTCTGTGCCCATCTAAGATTATGTGTCTGTCTGTTCGTCTTGCTTTTTGTCTTCACCCTGCAGACCATCATTTTTGAGATATTTTGATGAAATTAGGTACATCTCCATATTTTGACTCAACGATGGATGCTATCAAAAATGGGTCGGATCAGAGCATTTTTTCGACCACTCCCCGCACAACGCTTTATTTTAACAAGTCGTAATAGGAAGAACTATAGAGTGGTGTAGTGGGCCGCATGTATACTTCCTTCTAAACAGAATAATAAACTTGGGAAGAAGTCTTGTCTTGTTTCGTTCAGTTTTTGTTTGCAGTAAATAAAATGTAGCTTAGTGCTTTTAGTTTAGCGGAACATCCTTTAAAGGAGATATTCACCTCAGGCAGTAAACTACTTGGGAATCCACTTATATCGTCGCTTCACATGCATTCTTCATATAAATGGGAAGTTAACTGGAATAAAACTGGAAACGAAAGAATTATGGTCGCTGTTGAAATCGAATTCCAGACTGCGTCTTAATTACAATGTATTTCTATGTAATATTATTATTAAACCAATACGGGCCTATGGCAATTCAATTATGCAAGGAAGGCAATTAAAAGTCCTGCTTATGATAACAAGCTCTCCATAGTACATAACTAATTCAAATATTTACAGGAAATTAAATATTTAGGTCATAACAGATGTAATTAAACAAAGTGCCATTAGATATGTTGCCAAAGTTATAAGCCATCGGAATCCTTTTGCTCGCCTGCTACTCTTAACCGAGATATGTTAAGACACATAGACACTATAGGCTTAATAAATTGGAAGGTGAACGCAAGCAAGGTAATCTGCCTTGGCAGTCATCATCAGGCCTACATTAGATACAAGATTTCAATCCTTATTGTAATTGTATATAATATATTATATTATATATTATATCATATATTACATAGTACATAACAAAAAAAGGCAAGCTATCATAATTGTGAAAATATATTTATGTAGTATTAAGCAACGAATTACAATTTACAAGCATTGCGGACATTTCGTACAATTTCATGCAACCGCATTTCGTATGGCATCGTGGCAAAAGATTTTCAGACGCCTAATTTTCATTGCTCTAACGATTAGAAAATTTTTAGTTCGATATCGTACAAGATCCAAGTTCCATTAAAATATTTTCACCATAATTAAAGCAGAGTAAGACTACGTTTATGAATTCATAGACCACATCTAAACTAAAGTTGCTTATCGACCTTCCAGAAGTAGTTACACCCTACGTTGTCAAAGTTGAACGCTTGGCTGTATTAAAACTAATCCGCCTGAGTGGCCGATGATCTAGCAACTCAATGGTCCGGGGGATCAAATCTCAAATACGGTAGAGTTTACAACAAAGCCAATAGCCCCAGATGCTAGTGCTCTAGCACTATAGTCTTAGGATAGAAAAAGACATATTTTCAGTTAGTGAGAAATCATCATTGTATGGTAGGATAAATGAATGAATTTTTGTGAAAGGCCATGCGGCCCATACATGTATAGGGATTTCTTATGCAGATTTTTATGCGTTATTAATGTGTGGCCGAATCAGCATATTCCCGAGACGAACGGATTATCATGAATGAATTCGCAAAATGATGCAATATTTATGCAAGCGTGGAATGCGTTGAAGCGAAAGAAGATATTAATAATAGTAGGCATAGGCAACAATAACACACCGGTAAGAAATCGATATATACGTATGTTGAAGCAGAGGATCACATTGTTTAATTTTATAAATCGACAAAACAATCATCAGAACGCTTAATGAAGAATTAAAAATTTCTTTGAAATGTTAAAAAATTTTATCAAATTTATTTACTATATGTATAAGAAACAATTCCAAAATAATTTTTTTTTTTTTTCTCAATTATAAAACAAATAAAAATTTAATTTACGCTATAGCTTATGTACAAATGAATGCATAATATTTACAAATTTTATTTATGGATTACTGTGCATGTGAAAAATTGAGGTGAAACGAAAGTAAATCTTGAGAACACATAGGTAACAGAAAAAAAAACGAAAAAGTCATTTATTCTACACACTTTTTTGTAAATGTAATTAATTTGTTTAAAGTTAATTTTTAAGAGAAAGTTTTTTTATTTTTTTATATACAACAACACAAATGGGGTATACAAGAGAAGCACTTTTCAAGAATATAACATAAAACGATTTGTCGTATAAAAGTGAAAACTGCTCTTCAACCATTTGCACAGACATTGGAGACAAAAAGGAAAATTTTTGTGCGATCGGTTTGTTAAAATTTAATAACCAGCCTCGTCAGAATCGGGTGCAGGTGTGCTGCCACCGGCAGCAGCCCCACCGCCAGATGAGCCTTGCAGTATGGGTCCAGAGAAACCTAAGAATTTTGATACTACATTGCCTAGACCTGCATTGTTATTGCTTCCGCCGCTGCCGCCAGAACTGCCACTAAAAGCGGTTATCGTAGTTAAAACACCAGTTGTTATATCATTAGCGATATTGCCCAAGGAGCGAATTTTCGGCGATACGACGGCCGTTATCAATGTTTGAACATCTGGTATTGGCACTGGATTAGGAATATCATACTGTTTGTTCTTCTCAATATTAGCGCGATCCAGTTGTTCAATAACACGAGTCTTAGTATCTAAGAGATTATCGATTTTCTAGGAAAATAACGCATGAAAATATTAATAAAAAAAGACAAAGACGTTAATAATAAATTTGAATTCGAAACGAAAATAAATATCAATAATACTCACACCAAATACAAAACCCAAGACAGCATTTTTTGCTTCAAATTTGGCATCAGGCAATTTTCTTTTATTACGTTCTAACTCATCACTAGTTTTATCCTAAAAGTAGTTAATCGTTATAGCAATCGTTCTGTGCACGTAAAAGAATACTTTTATCATATATTAAAAACTTAGAAAATTAGAATCCGTCAACAAGATACATGTGAATTAGTAGTGAAGTAGCGAACAATAATATTTAATTAACTTGATCTCTGGACTAAAACATTGAAAACCCAATAATTGCGTCAAATTGCGTCAAACTAAAAAAAAGTTGTTTAGCCAAAGTTTGATTGAGTATACGAAGCTGCCCATACTGCCAGTAACCCATAGAAATATTTTAAAGATAACAAACCCATAATATACCGGCTTATCTATCGGTCCACTCTAACCGTATAAATCGTCAAACAAAATTGATATCAATGTAGCGAGAATTGTCATCTCATCCAAATTCCAAGCTTCTTTAATTATCGTTGCTTTCGCTTGTAGTATTCGAAGAGAGAGAGAGAGAGAGCGAGAGCGAGGGAGCTGAGCTATAAAGGCCGATTGATATTTGTTGAAATAATATGATTCCAATAAATGTACTCATAAACTATAGAAATGTCTGCTAACATAAAACTAAACAAGCAAGAAAACTATATTCAACTGCGCCCGAATTTTTTATATCCGCACATGCACGCGCACACACTTTACCTTTATCTCAACAATAAGGAAATTTCAATTTTCTGCAATATTTGGTGGGCGTTAACAGTTAACAGCCAAAGAATATAGGGTTTCATTTGCCGTAGCTCATAAGTGAGTAAAGAACTAAATTTGTTTTGCTTTTATACGCAGAAATGTTCTCGGCTCATGTTGCACGGTCTGTATGTATTTTAAATGCCTACCTGCTGCAGTAACTTTCAATGCCTTTGCTAGAGAATGTGTGTGAGAGATATTGCAGACACCAACAGACGGACATATGGTTTGTGAAAGTTCGTTCCAACTGTTTTAAAAATTCAATATATAATATTCGCTCCATCAGTGATGGCTATAAAAAGCTAATATGACCAGGTATACGCCCTGTGTAAGAAAGAAAAACAAGTGAATCAAGTGAATAATCGGGTAAGGTCGACTATATAAAACTATCCTGCAACGCGGTGTTGCCCAACGAAATTTTTCGTTTATTTTAGTAATAAAATACCGATAATTATGCTTTTTTCCCACATAGAAGAATACTTTTCGTGAAATATTCGAAAAACAAGACACGTAAAGGAAACCATTGCAAAAATAACTACTTAAGGAAGAGACTAAAACCCGAGGACCATTAATAGGTGTATTCTTGATTCAGAAGGAGTTGTAAGATTATGCTCGTGATTAGAGCAGACAGGTAGGGAGACGGACAGAAGGAAATAAAATTGAATAATCATAAAGTGTTCCATTTATATATGTGGCAAACTTTGGATAGAACTGAGATTACGAAATTTTCTGTCTTGTTAGCAATTGATTGATTAAATTGTGGCATTTAATTACGATTTTGTCAATTTCCTCTTCTTGTCAATCTGCCATATTCTTTACCGTTTTAACCAAAAAAACATGGAATACCGTTATATATTATATGAATACCAATCGCTTAATGCGGCCAATTTCGCACTTCTCGAGAGATAATTTTCCTTAAAGGCAATATTACTTTTTCCCCGAACAATACATAGGGAAAACATTTTTGCATCGTGCCTTTACTGGGATTGAAAAGTGAATTCATTTAGGGAATCTGAGACGCAAAATTTTATTTAGCTAACGCAAGAGTTAACCGCGTTAATAGCAAGAAGACCCTATTTCAACTTTGGTGTGTGGTATGTATTCGATTGAAGCGATTTGAAAGATTTTTTACATGTCATCCGTTCATTCAGCCATGTTGTAAAACCGATTTATAATACGATGAAAGCTAGCAATTGCGAAGTGCTAGTGCGTACGGCCTACTCACCAAGCTCGAGTTCTGCCGATTATCACATTTCTGCAGCGATGGAACAGCTACTTTTTAAGCAACGCCTTGATTCGTATAAAGCTTTGCAAAAACAATTCGATGAATGGTTCGCCAAAGGGCAAAGGGGGGAAGTTTTTTAAAAGCGTGACATTCGCATATTTTCGAATAAAATACTTTTCACATTTTTCATATAATAAGCGTGTTTTTTCTATACAAAACTTTTCCTCTCTACATTGACATACGTACATGTTGCGCTCTTGTTGACGAGCCACATACATTTTCATTTTTTACCTGCGAAAGTACATACGGAAAACTTTAGCTGTCTGCCACTAAAGATGCCAGGAGATGATCCAACGGACTCAAAATTTCCTTATACTGGGGGACGTATATAGTTGAAGGAGATTTTCACATGTAGTTCTGATTATTGTGAATATGATTAGGCGACTAACACATCTACAGATTGCGGTGCACATGCACTACTGAAAATGTTAATTGTCGATTGCTTTCACCCTTTGCCCTATTATTTGTTTATATTTGTATATTTAACTGTAGTTTCATGTATCAAGGACGTACATTAAATTGAAGTCAAGGTAACGATATCGGTTCCACATCGCAATTCCCCATATACACTGCCATATTTGTTAATTGCTAATGAAACATAATCAATTTTCATGAAATGTATGTGTGTTGTCCAAACAACTATTAGATACAATCACAGAATAACGCAACAAATTTATTCTTGTTGTCTCCAATGTAAACATTATCAATATTGAATATTAATTAAATTAAACGTTTTAAAATATTTATTTATTTACTTTTTTTTGTTTTCATTTTTCTTGTAAACAATTGAACTTGGCCTCAAAATTCAATCGAACGAATGTAAATTAGATGAAAACCAGTTTTTAATAAATTTATAGATTTCTTTCCATTTAACATTCTTCTCTCATTACAGTTAATCAAATATATATTTCAGGAATTTTAAAATTACGTGTACAATGACGATGAATTTAACCTATGTATGTACATAAAATGATAACTTATTTGACAGCGATATGAAACTAAGTAACACGATCTATAGGTAGTCGCGAGAATTTTACATGAGATGATTGTATTAATACACAGAATACATATTGCAACGTGAAAGAATTTTTTATATCCATTTAAAAGCCCAGTCATAGATAGTTAGGAGGGTCGTAAATCCAGTCAATGAAGTGCACGTCAGTTATGTGGACAAACCTTGCCTAATGATAATACCTAATGATCTTTTAATCTTCAGGCAACAGAATGGTTTATCTTTTGATAAAATTCTTCACTAAAATTCGAGTTCGATAACGAACGTGTTTATGATTTCCGTAACTGAAAGTTAAATAATCAATAGTTAATCAATCAAGTTCAAGTTGTTTCTTCTCTTTTCCCTTTTGACCAATCGTTCAGCCGATGTCCACTATTCATGTAACATGGTGTGATCAGAAAAAGATAAAAAGTGAACGCAATCTAGTGGATGTTTGACACTCACTACAGCTACGACCAAAGTCAACTCTACCACATTTGAGATTTGAACCTACGAACACTGACTTGCTAATCACTACCGCTTGCTCACTCGGCGAGCTAATGCAATACAAGAGAATGCAATATAAGAGACTGCTTTTGTTCTATTCCTCCGTTCCAGGAATTTTCCATATTTTCGTAAAGCGTTCGTAGAGCGATATACTATAAGAACTCGATGACGCAGGTTTCAATAAAATGCCTCAGAATACACAACAATTAATAAAAAAATGTAGTTCTTATAAATGAAATTCGGTGAGGATCGCCACTGACGGGAGCTTTCATAAGTTATAGATGCCTTTGTGGAAGTTCAAATTTATGCTCTCTAACGAAATGGTCGCGAATCTCCTCTCTGCTTAATGAATATTAAGCTTATGTAATTATTGGTTATCTTTAGTAACTTTTAATCAAATAAAACGACCTGATCACTGAATTAAAAAATCACTCAATAAGATTACAGGATGAACCACAAATGTAGGATGACTATTGACGAATTCATATGATTTTTGAATAGTATAAACCTTCAAACAAAATATGTCAAAATTTCATCACTTTCTAAACATTAATTTAAACATTACAGTGATTTTAGTGACGCTATACACAAAATTCCGTTTTTTTTTTTTTGTTATTTTACACAAACAAAAGAAGTGGCAATTAAAAAAGCGAAAAGATATTTTAAAAGTCTTTTAAAAGTAGTATTATTCAAGCTATTTAGAATTTGGCATTAATTCAAAATGTAAAAAATTGGTCTCTTAATTATGCACACGCACTAACGGCGATTATTACCAACGAGACAGCAAAGCGAACACACCGCTTTGACAATAAGGTAATCAAATATAAAGAGAGATATTGTTATAAATACAGCGAAAAAATCCCAGACTGGTCGTAATTTAAATAAAATACGGAATAAGCAGCTATAATTGGGAAAGACCTACGTCAACATTTTATAATGTGCACATGGCTGGCTCATAAGAGCGTGTATATAAATGCGGGCATGCGCATAAATTGTGTTATAGTAAATACGTGCGAATTATATGAAAGGTTGCGCATGTGTAGACGTTAAAAATTTAACAAAAAAAAAAACTTTAAGTAAGTTAAGTAATTTCGAAAACTTGAATATAAACATAAAATTATTCCATTGTTATATGCGGCAAATTTAATACAACTGAACATATAGTTGTCTTTTTTTTTTTTTATTTTTTGCTTTGAATATTCACCAATTAAAAAGTGAAAATATTTAACTAAAATACATATTTAATTAATTAGTTCATTATACTTTAAATTGCATTCCTTTAAAGGCTAATAGCGATCTTTTTTTTTGCATTTTGCAAGATTTCATTTCATTTTAATATTAAGTTTAATTTCGATGACCTTATGAAATGCTTCCAAACTTTTCTCTCAATGAGATTACTTAAGGAAATGCTTCATTCAGGAAGTGACCTTAATTGGCGGACAGAAGCGTATACTTTAACATGCTTCAACTTATTTTCTGTTATTTTAGAGACGTTCAAAGATCTTGAAGAGAGAATTTTCATTTGAATTTGCGGGCACTTGTCAGCAGCAACATATTTTGGAATATGTATAGCGAAAAATGTAATGAATGAGGTGCTGCCAATGGCATGTGCTGGACATTTTATTTATTATTATACACAGCGCGTAGTATATCAGCAATTTCTAATAAAATAATAAATAAAACAATATTTTATTAGAACAAAAGAAACAAAAAAATGACTTGAGGACATCAATGTTGGGACATTCGTTCTATATACCAACAACCATATAGGCTAAGATTAAAGTTAAGATAGAAAGAATGGACAAAATTATATGAATACCCTATACACGATATTTATTTATTAAGATATGGGGGCAGGCAATATTTGCTTGTAGAACAACTGCAATATTTCGCGGGAAATATTCGTAGAGTGTCTGAATAGTTTCGAATTGTTTCAGGAAATGGAAATCTGCTCATCACTCTCCGTTCTTAAGCCCCTCATGTCGCTCTGGAATATGTTGAGGTCTGGCGATGCAAAGTATTGTTAACGGCATAATGCGCTTTGTTTATAACGTCAAACTTAGAGACCACATCTCGTCCTTCGTTCATGCTTTCTTAAAATTCTCTTCTCCCGATTACCTAAAATTCTATTTGCTTATCTACCTCTACAAAATCGTTCATCTTTCAGCCCTAAGGCTTTTTCAAGGAACGACCGCATTTTTCTAGATCGGTTTTCGGTAACTCATCAGCTAAACGATCTTTTACTCTTCGTGTTGTTATATTTTGGAATATGTTACCATTGAGTCTAAAATCCTTTGATAATTCCTTGTATACGTTTAGAAGAAAATTGCCTGCACTACTAAGCTCACAATGTATGTTTTGTTGCTGGCATTGCATGGGCAAGATACCATATAACTGACTTGGATACTCACTTATGTTGTGGTTTCTTTTTCCACATGAAATAAACTTAATAAATAAATAAAATGAAATGAAATGAATTCCAGCATCAGACGCTGGAAGAAAAACTGGCTAACTGACGAGTGGTAGGAGAGGAGAAGATGTTCGAACATTCTGAGGCCAGGATAGATAAACGACCGAAAGAAGTACACAGATAAGGCTAAATAGAAGATAAGAGTATTCATGGTATCCCTGATGTCTGTTTCTGACTTCACAAATGCAGGAGAATAACAAAAATCTTTCGATGCTTCTAATGCACGTATTCATTCAAGCAACAATGGCTTTTCCATTAGGGATACAAACTTCAATTATTCATTCGGTTTGAGGGCCATATATTCCTAAGCGCACCTAAATCGCAGTAATAATATGCGTCCTGCTAATGTAACCTGTGCTTAAACTTGCAAATTAGAAATTATTACCATTCCAGCCACTGAGTACATATATTAGGGCTTTCGTACCGTTTGTAGGTCCCATGTATATGCATTAAATTTTTGATCGGTGCAAGATTCTGTGCTCATTATCCGGTATCGGAATTTTTATATTTTTAGAAATATTAAGACTGATTGATGTAAGCAATTAAAAAAGACAATTATCGGTAATAATTTAGAAGAACTGTTTAAAATGATTGCGAAAAGTGTATACAAAGCATTTGGCACTGGGGCGTTCTCATAGGTTCGTACGAAGTAATTTTACGATCGATTGTTGTTTCTAAAATTAAATTAATGGTGAAGCTTAAAGGCAGATGTACATAACCCGTTTCAGATTGTCTTAGTTAAATATTAACTAACCTAAGTAAAGAACTGGTTTAGTTGTACATGCATATTAATTATGTCTCCGTGCGTGAAGAAGATTTGAAATATTTAAAGTTCAAACAAAGATTAATTATTATCTCGATTGGCGTCTTATGATATTTTAAAGTAGCGGATGGCATTCACTTCAAATCTTTTTTATAAATCACGTAGAAAAGTGTGTTAAGAAGCCATAAATTAAAATATTATTTGCAAATCTTACTTATAATGCCATCAAGTGTTTGTATATCAATTTATATGCACTACTGCATACAAATAAACGATAATAATAATAATTATTATCATTTTTCTAAAAATTACATTTTATTTACTTAGTAAAGCAAAGACAAAGACAATATGGGCTTCTATCACGTCTCTTCCTTAATCAATCTTAAACAATTTTCTATAAATAACATAACAAATACATCAAGAAATCACGAACAAAATGTTCCGTAAAAGTCTTACATATCTTGTTAATAGTATTTCATCAATATTTCAATATATACGACGAGAAGTGAGATTTCCTCTATTTAATAGGGTGCACTTATTATTTGTTGTAATTTTTTTTTCTTTCTGTACACCATACCTCCTCTAGTTCAAGGGTATATAAAGTTTTTTTTTATTATTATACTATGACCGATCGCTCAGGCGATGCCTCTGTTCGTTTAACACGATGGCGATCAGAAAGAAGAGAGGAAAGGCGAAGAAATGGGAAGGCGGCTACGGCCATCCAATGGCTGTGTACCGAATCGATAAGTGTTATAGGCTTCATCGACCATATACTCACTATAGCTACGACCAAAGAAATTTCTACCGCACTTGCGATTTGAACCCGCGAGCACTGACTTGGTACTCATGGTTCTTATTTACTCACCTACTTAGCTAGATTGTGTACGGATATTTACATTACACACAGTCGGATTAAGCTTGTCTGTCCCTCCGTCTTTCTGTCTTTCTGTCCATCTTGTTTTGTTTTGTTTTATCCATAGAGATATTTTGAAAAAAATTGGTAAAATTTAAAAAAAAAAAACAGGCAAAACACAGCTTATATCTAAGCCAAATATTTTGACGAGGACCTAAAGTCAAAAAAAAAAAAAAATACATAAACAAAGAGGTGAATAAGTAAAGCAATAAATAAGTAAACAATTAAACATAATAAATAAAAGCGTTTTAGAGACCTTTTGAAAAGCCAATGTACTTTTTATTATTAAGATGGCTGTACCTTTGATATTTCCGAGCCCCCTTTTCCATTAAAATCGTTGCAGAAAAACCACAAAACTTTTTTATTGATTGTGAGCATATGAGTTCAGGATTTCCTCATCATTTATTTATACAAAGATTATAGTTTAAATTGTTTTGCCGATTAAGGTCGTATTCCTATCCATTACACTCACTCTCGCGCCGTGCACAAAAAAAATCTAGTTTAAATTGCAAAACATAGTCTTCTGCCTAAATTAGGTGTCACTATGTGCAAATTTGGGTCAATCTTCAAACTGGATTGGGTTAACCAAAAAAAAAAAAAAAAGAAAAAATGAATGCGCTGTGTTTTCTTTTTCTATCTCGCATTTTTGGTGACTGATAAATCAACCGACAAAAATCAATTTTCAACTTTAAATAATTTCACACTGATTAACACACGCACATGGAATGCACATAAGGTTAGACAAAAGAAAGAGCAAAGTGATTATACGTCCATTGGCGGTAAATATTGTTTATTATTAATAATATAAAGACAAATTGTTTGTTCAACATACCAATCAAGATTTTATCGCTTCATGTCTAAATGAGCTCTAAAGCCGTAACATAAAAGGCATAAGATAGTTTTTTGAAGCAAGTCCAAGGTAAGGGTTTCAAAATTTATGTCTCTACATTATCTTTATGCATATATGGATTTGTACTATAACTATACGCAAAATAAAATGCCTTTAAAGAGTCTTTCAATTTTAAAACAAATCGTATAATAAAAGAAAATAAAAAGATAGGCCAAAGATGGCCTATACCCTGCACCATTTCGTTTATTACAATTATTCATATAACGACTTTTTAAAACAACGCTGGTGCTTCGGCCAAAACATGTCCTTGTACGTAATTTCTTCAAAATGTCTCGAAAATTGCGGCCGGAAAGTTGAACACAACAAAACAGGAAGGACAGGTGGACAGACGGACTGACAAGCTTAAGTCTATTCAGAAAGTGGCTCTGCATCGATCGGTATAATCAATGATGAGTCTACCTTAAGTCCTTCTGTGTGTGTGCACCTGCACAAATTTCTACCCTTGTATGACAAGTGATGTAAGATATCAATTTTACTTATCCCTGGCTGTCGAGGTGAGCGAGAATTCACATTTTTCTACTTGTGTAACACAATTCATTCAGAAGAATGTAAGCAATGTCCAGTACATGCTGCAATTAAATTGACAATAATATCCGCACCGTTTACTTTGATTAAGAAGAGGAACTTTATACATCTACAAAGGAAAGGCAAACTAATATGAACGCTACATAATATAGCGCATTGCTGGCAAACACTGCCATATTCCTAGATGATAATGTGCCTATGTTCGAGGAACATCAGAATATGGGACGAGCGGACAAACGGACAGACAAGCTTAGATCTATAACCTATATAATGGAATCTTGTAGAATTATTTCATATATAAAAGATTTTACCTAAACCTCTTGTGAGATCTTGGACAGAGCAAAAATCTTGGAGATCTTCCAGAGAGATTATCATGGAAAACGTTTCTTGAGAAAGTTCGGAAATCTTTTTATGCCACTTTAATTCTTACTCTTGAAAAACACATACGTATAATTTCCAATGCAAAACAGAGTCTCTTTTATGATACTCGTTTTTACCTATTACTAACTAAATTCTGTTAACAATTATTTGCTTGTCTTAAGTTGTGCAAGTATGCTTTACTTAGGGAATACTGCAAAGTCTAACGGCATTCAAAGCTTATATCAATTATGTATTAAGGCGATGGATTATAGTAGCTGTGTGCAGGTTTGCGCCAGTTTACGGTCATAGCAGTCATCTTAATAATTAAGAACTTTAATGGCTAACGTGAATATGTTCAAATCAGTGCAAACGCTTCCATGGCAAGACGAAATGAGAATAAGAAGAAACTTAAGAGAATATTATGATTGCACGGAATGGCATTAGTGATGAATTTATTCATCAGTTGCGCATTGTTCTGTGCTTTATGTTGCATTTTTAAAGCAAATTTGATCATATTGTTTATCTCTAGCATTGAGTTCCAACAAACACAACACTTAGTATGCCGGCAAGAGAATCAGTTTATTAAAAACTTCGTCGAAGGGGGAGGGGTATCTTTAATTTGAAAATCTCTGCATTGATGATATTGTTTATCTCTAGCATTGAGTTTCAACAAACAAATCATTTCGCATGCCGGCAAGAGAATCAACTTATTAAAGACTGTGTCGAAGGGGGAGGGGTATCTCTAATGTGAAAATCTTTGCATATAATGACTCTTAAATGCCTCATTCCTATTACCTTGAAATCCTAAAGACTGTATTAGAGGTGCGTCGCAAACTATTCGATGCTTGTTAATTAAACATCTATGTGGAGGATTCGGAAAAGATAAACAAGCGTAACGATTTTTTACAGATTTGGCCTTAAAATGTTTTAATTATATCAAAAAAAAAATAAATAAATAATAATAATAATAATAATAATGCCCTGAAAAAGTATATATTGAACCATTTTGTGGAAAATGTTTTTTTTTTATAAAAAATCCATATGTTTGACTTTAACTTATTGTGAACATTGAATAAATTTCAAACATATTCATTTTTTTACATTCACTTCTCTCACAACTCAAGAGTCTGAAAAATGATATAAGAAAATCGCCAGCAAACTTGCCAAACATGAAGTGGAAAGCTCGGCATCATATGTTTGCACAAAAGTACAAGCATTTCAATGTAATTCGATTGTTTAAACGACAGACCCCCCAAAAAGACTTAATAATCCCCCAACATATTTTTAAGTAACTCTTTAAGATTTCAATAATAATTTCTATAAAGCATTACATACCTCAGCGTTAACTGGATTCAAATCTTCATCGTCCAATTGAAAGGCAGTTAAATCATCATCAGTTGCTCGTATATAACGCGTGGGCCATGCTATGCATACATGACACAAGCTTAACATCAAAATTAAACTTAAACTGTAATTAAGGGCTTCCATTTTATCGTAAATCGTTCGGCGACACAAACCAATATGCAACGAGTTCTTGGTGCTGAATGACAACGACAAGTCTCTTAGATTAAGAAACAGAACTTTTGATTGGTTTATTCAAACAACTGTAAAGAAAAAAATTCCAAAATTAATTAGGAAAACTTTATATTGAATATGTTGAATATAATTTTTGTTGTTTTAATTGCATTTAAGATTAAAGGCAAGCGATATATAACTTTTATATTTCTATTAACAATTTTTCTAGTTACCACAATTTCAAACACGTAACGCTAATTAAAACAATGTTGTTTTTTTTTTTTTATTTATTTTTTTCTTCTTATACTTTTTTCCTTATTTCACGCAGGAACAACTATAACTAACTAAAATGTTACTCTGAGAGGTGTATTAGCTCGTTCAATAACTTCAAGCAAATGATTGCAGACATAACTTTCGGCGCTGATTTAGCAGTAGCCAAAAAATCATTTACAACACTAACACGGCGGCCCCCGAAACGAGGGACAAAGTAAGGCTAAGCAAAAACAAAAACAAAAACAAAAAAAAGCAAAACAAGTAACCGATAAACATTTATAAAAAAAAAGATCATAACCAAAGTCTAGCTTTGAATTGCTCAGCGATTTAAGCGAACAAGCAGGCGATATGCGGTTGCGCTTTTCCACCATAGACCATGGAGAATAAGAGTTTATCAAATATCTTGCATTTAGGTTTAATGGCTCCACTGCAAACACGACTTGTACTCTTTACGTATAAATATTGGAAAAGCTTTTGGGCGTTAAAAAAGTCTCGCATATTATTCAATGCTGAAAGCTTTCCGTACTTGCATTTAACACATTTACTCTTTGAGTGTTGTTACCCTTGAATAGAAAATAAACCGACTCAAACCATGTTTAAGCCCATTCTATGCAAGTTTTGCATATCATTAACACATATTTATTTGCTTTTTTTTTTCAAATTAATTTTAAATATTTTTTTTTTTTTTTTTTTTTTTTTTAAAAATAATTTTAAAACTTTTTTTTTTTTTTTTTTTTTTTTTTTTTTTAATATTATACGTAAATCCTTCATTATTAATTACTTTTGATATCTGATGTCACCTGCATATCATATGTAAGACACTAAGATTAGATTTTCACAGTCGACCTAAGTTTACATGTTTGCTCGAGAGCAATTGATACGAGTACACCTTCAGCAAACATTGTTTTAAAGTTTCCATTGATATGTCCATCCGCGTGGATAACATGCCGCCGTAAAGTACATGCGCCCTTAATTCGAGATAAAAAGGTAAAGCTGACCACATATGCTCTTAGTAAATAATGATCGGCAATGAAATTAGCTTTGAAAATGGCTGCCACACACACACACGCACACGCAACCCATGTCAAAATAACTAAACTTTTATACATACGGAACAATTATTATTCGGAAATATGCGCAAGCATTTACAAGAACCATTTAAATTTCCGATGGAGAAACTAACGGAATCCCCTTAAATTCAAGCTTACGAGAGACAAGAAACTAGAATTAATTAAACTATAATTAATGGATTATAGAAACCGAATAAACAATAATTCCTTTTATCGGGTAAAAAGCAGTTGTGAAAAATATTCCACTTTCAATAATTGTTGTATATTATATATATGTATATACAGTCATCAATCAAGGGATATCCTCTATAGAAAGAAGTGACGAAAAAGGAAGTGATAGAGAATAAGAGTCATGCGTCCTCAGTCGGTAAATGTTAAATGTTATACCTTTACCAAGTGAGTGTTCACTATAGCTATGACCAAAGAAAGCTCTACCAAATTTGGGATTTGACTCCGTGAACGCTGGCTTAGTAGTCGCGATTCTTAGCTACTCGGTAACTCAGGCGAATATATCTGGAATAAAAATATATTTTTAGAACGCTAATCAACATAAGGTTACACCTTTTTGCCGTATTTCTAACGACCGTAGGCTTTGCAAAGAACAAAAATATATTTCCTAAACTTTCTTTAAGATTCTTGAAAAGAATGTGTGTAGGAAGATGTTATCAGGTCCCGAAGTCATTTTCTCGATTCCTTACTCCCTAATAAGTGATTTTAGCTTGCTAATATCTTTTCTTTAAATATAAGATAAATTTTTGACTTTACTCGGGATTCCCGAGACTTGCATGGCTCTACACTCAAACTTTTTCTGTTTTGCTTCTAGTTTACGGTAAGTGCAACCTACGACTATATAGCTTTCTACAAAACAAAAGTGCTCAGGTAATAAACGAAACACCAGCAACGACCCAGTAACACCTCTTAATCAGTAAAGCCCACAATATGTGATTACGTAAAACGACCAGCGACCTGCATTTCTCGAATCAGGCGATTTACTCTCTGTTATATATAAATCCGTTGCTATTCGCTTAACGGGTATATGTACACGTATAAGGGTTTCTTTATCCCCAGTTAGATTCTTTTAATGGGGATAAGAATAACGGAGAAAATTTCCATAACGACGAATAAGAAAAATTGCAGAAAACAACAGCGTATGAAATTGCGAAAAAACCATATGAAAATTCTTTTATTTTATTATTTAAAATGAAAGGCATCAATGTATGCATTTTTTATATATGCAGCCAACACACACAGCAGCAGAGTCTCTTAAATACTGTACAGAGTAGCGGGGCTTTCGCAGCCCCGAATAGGATCTTCAAACTTTTTGAAGCCTGCAAAATGTTCCGTGAAACTCTACTTTTCTTTACGTTCGTTCCTCTAATATATTTTTGAGTTTTGTTCCAAACTTTTTTTTGTATTTAATCTTCAATGCTGCTCTCATAGGTTTGTCTCACGGATACTATATTTCATTATTTTTTACTTGCGCTATATTATAATAAATGACTTATGACATATGCGACTTAGTTGTAAGCTGTGTAAGCTGTTATGTATTATACGTACTTCCTATGGTAAGGTAACGTCACGAGAATTTTGCTATACGAAATCTTTACCACATTGACAAGATTACACATTGTTATGGTTGAAGGACTAAAAAGGAGTGAGTGGTGAATGTCAAAAGTTTTCCTTGCTTTTTGCTTTGTAATTATAATGCAAGAGGTGAGAATTAAAAGCGATTCGTTCCATTCGTCCGTTGAATACAGTCTTTGTCTTGTAATTTCATAATTACATACAATAAGCCTTGTTTATGCAATTGATACTTAATTGTTGTTATACAGGTTAGATATGGAATTTTTGAATTGACTATTATAACCTGAACTTTGTCTTATGTTAATTGCTTTAGATATATCGTTAAACATTGTTTTACGATTAAATGTTTGGTAAGCGCTTGCAAAAAAAAAAAAAAAAAAAAAAAAAAAAAATTAAAAATATTTATTAGTTAATATCGCTTTATGTTATAAAAACAAATTGCGCAATTATATTGTCAGAATTTCATAATTGTTGCACAATTTCAAAGTCAACTGTCATATGAAAAGTGGTAGTAGCAAAACAATAGTATGTGTTTGTGCTATTTTCAGTTAATTGCCGTTTAGAGGTTGTTGTTTTGCACCTTCTTCAGTCTTTCATATTTGGAAAATTTCATTATTTCATTTCTTATATTGCCTACGAGTACCTATCTGATGACATGATCACATGCCCAAGGAATTTTAAAACGTGCGCGCATATCGTTGATTGTTTGCAGTTATCCAAAATGACCCTTGTTACTGCATGCTGGGCTGACGAAAATGCTTTAACCATCATATTAATGGTTCAACCAATAAAAATTAAAAGTTTTCCTTTCCATCATACACAATACACTTGCTCGTGACAAAGACAAAAAAAAAAAGAGTAATAAAAATACAAAAAGCACTTTAATCAGTCATTCGCACTATTACTAAACAATAATTGTAATTTAATTACACACCTTCACTTTTAATGGTTGCGTTACTTAACAGTAATCATAAAGAGAATCATCTTAGCCGCAATAACCCTGTTTAAATGGATACTTGGATATAAGCGTTCCTTTCCCAAAATAAAAAAGGGAAACTTCGTATAACTTAAGTGAAATTTTAAGATTTCATCACATGCACTTAGTCGTCGTATCCAAACGAGTAACGTAAACGAAATATAATATGTTTTCCCGAAAACGCGTTGAGCCTTTTAATCGCACGTTTTCAAACACTTCGAAAGCAGCTCTAGTTAGTTCTAAGTAGTTTTAGTACGAATTAGCAAATAAAACGTCGTTGCCGAATTTTTCTGAAGAAGAAGCCTAATCCCAGTTTCCGCCCGATCCTAAACCGTAGAACCGCTGTGGCGTTTTGCACTTGACATGCGATAATATCTTCCGAGATTTTTTTTCCATTGCACATTGCAATCATTATGCAAGTCACTTATTGCGCTGCCTGCTGACGCACAAACTCTTTCTTTAACTAAATTGTGAAACTTCTTGTAGATCATTAACTTCTCCCAGACTTTGTTTGTTTTTTTTTTTGCTCTTTCATCATTCATCCCTAAGAGCCTCCGAACTCACATCGTGCCATTAAAAAAACGCAAACAGAAGTTCGATGGAGTACATATTCACGTACGAAAAAGTCGAGCCTTTCTATGCGGCCAGTTTATGTTGAACGATTGAATAATTTGAGGTTAATTGATTATTCTAATTGGCGCCCGCTAATGTTTGGCATGCGTTCATTTCATTCAGTTTTCCTCAGCAAGACCATCTCTTCTGATCAGCAGCTTTAGCGTCGAATTCCCGAACACAAAAGCGACTGAATTAACTTTGGCCGCAGCCTTTGCTCAAATGCCTTGCCGCATATTTGTGGAAAGATCAGCCTGTGATCATTGCCGACATCGTCCGGCATGATTTGAAGCAATCTGCATCATCTCCATTGCATAAATAGAAAGTCCACTATTTTGTGGATGAACGGCGAAATCAGTGAAATACAAACATTATAACTCATCTAATATAGCCTCCCAGCTGTAACATTAACAGGTAAAATCATTATGATAATCATTGTCTTGTACTCAATTAAGATACGCACACACATACAATATGTCCGTGTATGTATGTATAACGATCATTATCATCATATTTTATTATAATTCATTGCTTGTGTCGAATTATTTACTAAACGACCTTGAGATGATTACCGGTTTTGCTCTTTATATTTTCATTTTGTCTTTCGTTTTTTGTCTTGCATTCGAATATCTTTTGGATTTTGAACGTTTGCTTTTTGATCTTTTCAGGTTATTGTATTCGCATCTTTTTGACATGTGATAATTTGGTCTAAAGTCTTGAATATCTTAATACAAAAGCACACACAAAAAAGCACACACATAATCACATACATACACGCATCATTGTCATGCTAATCAATGTGTCTCCACAACCTGATCTCTTTTTATCACTATTGCGGTTTTCTTTTCACATGCACTTTGATAGCATTTTGGCACCACATGGGTTTACATGAACGCAACTTAGTTTCGTAATAAATGTTTAAATCATTTAAACAACTTTCAGCAACAAAAAAATAATTCACTCTTAAGCTTTTATATAAGAAGAAATCATCATGTTTGTATGTGCAAACACATCCTTTCAGAACAAAATAAAATTACTTTCAAAAAAATTATTCATGCGCTGTTCAAAATCAAACAAAATATTTCTATATCCGACATTAGCCCGCGTAAAATGAACGATGGATTATATTATACTGTCGTACGTAATCGTAAATCGACCAGCAGTATTTAGGGAAGCATATCTAAAAAGTGACACACATTTTTCACGAATGACTACAAATGTTAGTTCGATTTCTGAGTTTTGAAACTTTCTTTTAATAAAAATAAGGCTATGAATTTATATATCGTTCTGATAGGCGGTAAGTCGATCCAGCCCATGTTTAAAAATCTACTAAATCAAACCAGTCATTCATTCACCACTACAAATAAAGATGTACTGGTTGTAATTTTTTTTTTGTTTTTCTATGAGACTCTGCCATCAGGTCCTCATGGCTGATGTTCCAAGTAACGGTTCGTAGTCATGAACCGCAGTTAGTTTCATTTTATAATTAAATACAGCACACGTATGTGTAACATGCAGAGCCCTTTCACGCAAACGACAAACGGCGCTCATATTGTCAATATGTGGAAGAATTTCTTTTCTCCTTAAGCTCCACAAGTAGTAGTGGTCGGACAAATGGATTAACTAAAAAAATAATGAATTGATTTGAATTCCGACATAAAAAAGAAAATCGCATGCTTTCCTGCAGTAATGGTTGCTAGAACACAATACTAATATATCTGACTATGAAGCGATGTTTGGGAAGACATTCATCTGTTCAGTTTCTTGTTATTTGTTCAAAGGCTGTATGTATGTATATGTATATACATATTAATTAAGAAGTTTTTTTAATACTGTTGAGCCTTATGAACGGAATGAAAACCTCTCTATGGCATTGGTTGGTGTTTTTTATGCATTTAGTGTTGTTTTTTAATTGTAAAACGCATTTAAAATCAGTCTTAAGATTATAAATACATTGTTGTTTATACTTCAGAAACGAGCATAGATGGATATCTAAAATGTATAAAGCATAAGGCATAAATAAATCCAAAAACTAATTATACAAAAAAAAAAAAAAAAAAAAAACAAGTGTAACTAGATTTTGTTTTGTTAAAGATTAGAAAAAAAAAAAAATCATAATAAAAACTGAATTTTAACAAAGATCTTGGCATGTTTTCTATGGCAAGTAGTTATACCGTATTGATTATATTTTAAACTTTAACCTTAAACGAAACACAGAATTTAATGAAGTCTGAAAACTTATTAATGCTAACATTAATAGTTTTTAGTTTACACTATAGTGTAATTAAATAATAGATAAACAACGAAAAGAAGGTTATTTAGTTGTTTAACCATAAAATTGAAAACAAAAACCGAGGCAATTGAAAGCATATGAATGAACTAAAAAATTTACTAGTTTTATAAGAAACTTTATAGCCAACATAATAATATCAATAAAATGAATGTATTTAAGAAATTTTAGAGCATTTTTAATGCGCTGCATTGAATTTTGTACCAAACGGCCCTTCCGTCACAAATCAAATTAAATATATTTACGTCAAGAGCGCAACTATGACTAACGTTGATAAAGCAATTAATTTTTAACATAGAGATCTTCCGGGTCAAGCAACATTGACGAAGATCAACTTCAACTTTGATGGAAGATTTCTTTCCTTTAAAAGCATTCTAAGCAGATAAGGATGCATATATATGAATGTGTATGTCCTCCTATCTGCACCACTAATTGTTTCGATCCGTTCACTTCACAAACAACAATTTAGAAGGAGGTGTTTTTATTCCGGTGGCCACGATTATAAGAATTTCACTGTTTCATTCTGCACATGCAAAAATATTTACTAACGACTCCGCAAACCTTCTTCTAACTTATCTGGCTGTCGGTCTGTTGTTCAAGTTCTCAAATATGCCGCCATAGACCATATTTAAAAGTAAATTTAGGCGGATAGATTAAGTATTCAGCTAACCGCGACAGATTTCGTCAAAGCCCCACAAAAAAGCACTGACTAAAATTTCAACGTTCATCCATCGATCATCGTATAAAAGTGCAGAGGGGAAAAATTCCAACGGACCCGCAATATCTTGCATAATTAATAACTAAGAAGATTGCGCGCAGCGCACGATTTTTCGCGCATCCCAAAGATTTGTCTCATATTTTTAACCAAAAGTTGTTTTCATTTTGTTATTTTGGTCCGGCAAAGAAATGAATCAACTAAACGATTCTTGTGTATTTGTCCATCATCTTTCTAAATCGCTCCATTAGTCATTTTTACATTTAAGAGACTGCTTGCCGTAGAGAGTTTACCTTAAGTGCGAATGTTACGGATTGCTGTACTGCATCCTCTCTAATTCGCGATGCGGCAGCGTACGACCTCTTTTTCAAGCCAAGCTCATAAGAATTAAGCTATGGTCGAAGTTTGGATTTCATCTTTTTATACTTACTTCCAATTCGATAGGAATAGGAAGTGAGATATAATACTGTAGGACACTTTTGGGGATCTCAAAGACCGTCTTTAAAAGAGCACTTGAAGAGCTATTGAAATCTCACTGACTACTTTCTACTGTCTACTACTGTCTAATGTCTGTCTACTGTAATATATTCAAGGCCATTAACAACAGAGAGAGGAGTTTCGTTTTACGCCCAAAAGGATTGAATCATGAATCTGCAATTATTTATTTCTCAATATTTATATTCTTGACCAGTTGTGGTACAGAGAATTGTAAGTTGATGCAGATGGAAGTAAGAGACGAAAGAATCGATATAAGCTTGTCTGTCTGCCTGGCCGCTTAAATTTTGTCCACGTATTTTTATGTTCATATTTTGATAATATATGATATACTGATGTTTTTCTAGCCCAGGGACAAGCCCCATTGCAAATGGGTTGAATCGGATAACTTTTCCGGCCACTGCCCATAAAAGGGCTAATTGTGAAAAAATCGTTATAAGAACAAAAATTTGCAATTTTGAAAATTCCTCGACAAAAATGGCGGTTGGGAGCAATTTGTGAAACCCCCTTCCATATATACACACACACGAAAATTGAATAGTGCAAAGGTGTAATTTCCAATATTCCAATAATGAAAATTAACTTATATAACCGTATCGAGCTCCTATGAGAAAAAGTCTTTATACTGCAAAAATATCCGCTTTGTGATATTCTCTGACGAAAATTGGTTTATGGTAGTAATTTGATATACAAGTTAAATGAATGAAATTTAGATTAAGTACGTCTACTTTCTGGAAGCGACCTGGAAGCATATAAAGATTCTCATGGAAAATAATTCCAAAATATGTGAAAAACGCCTCAATTTTAATACTTTACGATAAAAATCGATCCGTAAGAATAACTTGACATAAAAAGGAGTTCGACCAAATTTCAACCACGATGGTCTATTCTTTTAACCCCGCTCGAGATTCTCATGAATTGTAAACCATTTGGAAAATAGGTTTCACTGTTAATATTTTATGATGCAAATCGTTCCATAGGAAAAGTGTGACATAAAAACTTACTGCAGGTAATTTGGATCACATAGTCTTATTCTTTAGACTTCATTATATATGGAGGTAGGTTGTCAGGAAAAGTAAGTCCTTATATGACAACAAATATAATAATATGTAGTATATGACAATAAAAATTAGGGAAAAATAATAAAATCTCCAGAAAGTCAATTAAATTTGTTTGGTTGTTGTCTTGCATTATTACTTTTACATTACACATATAGTATTGTAATGGAAATGAATGAACAATTGTATTAGGCCCGACTATGACTTTCGTATCTATTTACACAAAAGTAAGTAAACAACATTTCACCAGCCAAATGAGCCATGAGCTCTCGCGGTTTAATGCAACAATGAATTAACCGAACGGTTTAAAGCACCAATGAATTTTCTCTCCAAATTCACTTTGCGGAAAATAATATCGTTACAAATTACACAATTATCTTGGAACGTAGTCATAGGAGCCCGAAAAAGGCAATATAATGCACCTGACAAAATGAAATCAAGTCACTTTGGAAGAATCTGATGCCTTGTGGAAAAGTTAATGTCAACGTAGTTAAAGATTTATTGATCATCAACAGAAAGTATATATTCGAAGAAAATAATCACAAAAAAAAAAGTTTCTAACATTGAATATTTGTTCCTCGTAACGAATCGCTAAACTAGGTAAACTTGACGATTTCAATGCGCAATCAAACCGACCCTCAAAAAACAGAGAATTTACACACGAACTTTCTTAATTTATATTAAACAGAGGCTGCAACACAGACAACCTAAGAACTAACCTTATGTCGAACATTCACATTTCCCCAGATTTCTTCAGGGTTTTTTTTTTTTTTAAGTTTGAAAGCCTTACCTGCCTTTCGTTAACAAAAAGATTTGAAGACATTAATTATTAATAATTTCACAAGAAACCCAAAATTGAAAGTCACACAAACATAACAAAACATTAAGCAGAACAACACGATCGTTCCCTTTTTGATTTTTATTTATTTTAAAATATTTATATTTTTAACTTAACGTGCGACTTGTGTAAAAGCGATATTACTTTCTTAATATTTTTACAAATCAATTTTTTCTTATTTATACAACATATATGCTATTAAAAGTTCGACTGGTAACTGAAGTGAATCCAACAATTTATATTTAAAAAAAAAAAAAAAAAAAAAAATGTATTTTTTTTATTATTTTAACGCACTTTTACTCTTTCCAAACCATATATAAAACATTACCAAAGAGTACGATTGCTTTATGGCGCGTGCGTGCATTTAACTGAATGTGTTTAAAAGAAAATAATGAAACGATTGGCTTAAGCCGTAGCACGAATGCCAGCCTTTTAAAATTTCAATACACTTCCTACCAATATTATGCAAAGCATTTATGCCTTTTTTACAAAAACTGAAAGAAAAATTTATTAAAATTTTGTAAATATTTAAGAAAATATATTTCATATAAATATAAATAATTATACGCTTGATGCTGCTTTAAAGACATTACCATCGAAGTGCGTCTATGCTCTGCATTAATGTTATTTCTAAAGATAATTAGATGAAACATAAACTTACAAATTTCACTTTTAATTGAAACTGAACTGAAATTGAAAATTCATGTTTGCATATATTAGATGCACACTTTGACGTTAATGAAAATCTTTCGGTAACTGTGCGGAGTGAGAATACCTATCCATATACCCATACGCTCCCTTTCCTTCTCTCTTTCTCTCTCTCTCTCCCCCTCTCTCTCTCTCTCTCTGTCTCTCTATTCCTCCCGGTTATTCTCTTCTTAAGTTACATTCTCTTAAATATTGATATGTTTGTCCCTCTTAACCTGACACCTACATTCATTCGTAAGCTTTTCTTTCATTTCACGTAAATTTCAACTTCCGTCTTACAATTGCTCTTTGAATGTTTACTTTTAAGATTTTTATTGCACGCTGGTGTATGTATTCAATTGTATTTAGCTAATTACTTTCATTTTCATTGTTATGGTTAATGATCACCGCGTTTTCGGTTAAGTGCGCTTTGCATTTGAAAGCGATTGTCTCCAAAAAAAAAATGACTATAATTACGAACGAAGGAAGGAATAAATTGAACGCTTTTTAAGTCACGTTTCGAATTTCAAACCATAGCGGAATGTTTTCATAAAGACAAGAATTTCTACACCATACCAGACATCAAAGCAAAACACAAATCATAAAGCGTGTGGGACAAGACAACTCGAGAACTACATAAGCTGGATATATTCTCGATCGCAATGAATGACACAAACTATTACGGTTTCGGTGTTACTTTTTTATTTTCTATGCCTTACTTTTAGAGATAGAAAGCGCACTTTAAGTAAACCATTCTGGAATCAATCAATCAATTTTAAATTATTTTGTTATTATATGAGTACCTAAAGGAGTTTAAACTGACACAAATTTAAGGCAAGCCTCGGAAGGAACAACTTATCGTATAAATTTGGTGTACTCTTGCGAACATCCTATTTGGTTCGATTCGATTTATAAGTGACTCATAGTAGCGGAATAGCTTGAAAATGAACCGAAACTTAATCAATTTTTAAAGGGGATACATCCATGAATTGCCCCCCTTCTCCGCGATGTAAATATTGTCACCATTTCCGCGAAGTTGAGAAATATGCATATGATTAGTGCGCATAAGCCTATAGAAGCAATGGTTGAAGGAAGATATCGAGACCAATGCTTACTATTTATTCGCCTTTATCCCGTAGGGCATAAAGCAGTTGCTAATGTAAGTACAATTCGGGACTTAGAAAGAAGGTACGCTCCGCGCCACTGTTCGTATACATACTGTATACATACATGTCATATATAGCTAAAGTTGTTCTCTTGAATTACCAAAAGAAATTCATTTCACTCACTTTTCTTAGGTCTCTTCCAAGTGTAACGCATGTATTCGCCCTGGTTTTCAACTATACTCCACGTAATTGTTTACAATATTGACAGCTTATGAAAATGCGATTGTCTTCTTCAACTTTAAGTATTTGACCGCTTCAGTCAATGAAAGTACAACCTAAGTTAACTTGTGCGGAAATGTTAGTTGAGTGTCTGCAGTGTTGGGCAGAGACTTTCGTTTGACATATTTTGCACTTCAGAATGTTTAGCTGCGTTCGGAGATATGCTGCATTTCTTCTTCAATTCTCTAATAGGTATTTGAAAATTTCTCTGTATTCACAGTTTTTCTTCGGCTTGGAATACTATCGCCACCTGCTATATATATATATATATATATATATATATATATATGACTTTCGGAAGCATAACAATAATTATGCGCATAGCATCCGCTGTCATGTGCTATAATATCAGGACTTTTTTTTGCTTCTACTGTAGTTCCAAATTCCACAGACACGCATACACAGGGTTCGAAAACGGTGGTTCCTATGATATGCTGAAGTAATTGGGGCTACTTTAGCGCCAACATCTGAATCGCGTTGGGAACTTTTTTCTAGCCTACAATTCTTGACCACCAAGCATTTCATACTTTCCTCCCGGTCAACAAGTCTGAATGCCTTTTTAACATTCATTGTTGTTACGTCCTTCTCTTCTCTAGTCAATAATTATATTGCATATGTTGCATCCTACGCAAGCTTTGTAGATAAACTATACCTCCTCTGATTAATAGATTCACTGGATTGACCTTCCTGTCTGATGACATAACAATTCAAATTTCAAACCGTGGAACAGTGATGATTACCCACCACTCCTCCTTCATAAGTTATAGCCTTCTATTAGACACCATCAACGAACTAACAACTAAAGACTTATTTATATGGGGCTGTGTGGGTAATAATCTCTGCATGATGTCATTACATTTAGTCTTCAGGAATGTTACGTTGATGATAATATTCGCCGCATGTTTTATGATTGGCGTGAAGTTAGCCGATTGTACGTAACCCACATTTTTGTCTTTGCTAAAAGGTGGAATGTCTTTCCACTTAATTCGCTCCTCTGCTATGGTAATTTATAATTGAACGATATAGAAAGAGTAACAAAATGATAAGAAAAATTAAGGAATAATAGAACATAAATAGAGAAGGAAATCATACCTGATGCTATAAACAATTGACAAAGAAATTAATTGTTACCACATAGTGTATGTATGCTATTGACAAAAGGTTACAATATAGAAAGTGTGGGTAGTTTTTAGTGTCCTTGAAAATATATCACAAAATTGCATTTGAATAAATTCGTTAAAACTTTTTATAATCAATTTGCCGTCTTATCTATATTGCATGGAAAGGGCATTTAAGGGGCGTTTTCGGCGGTGATAGATAAATGATTAAGACAACCTCGTTAAGTTACATTTTTCTGATAGGTTTCAGCATTTTTCAAAATGTATCTAAAATCTAGAGAGAAAGATATCGTAGCTCGCTGTGGACATTGCATTCTATCTGTGTTTGTGCTGTAACTGTGCATGAGAGTCAGTAACAGTAACATAGTTTTTTCGATTTTGTGATCATAATTGAAGCCTTAGTTTGTTTCATATCTGCTTGCTTCCTAATATCTCTTAACTTTTTAATAATTATTTTATTTTTTTTTTCTTTATTTCGCGATAAACAGCAATTTACCGAAAACATTTTTAACAAACTATGGGCTATCTTTGTGGGCTATCTTCACTTGCACGTTTGATGTTATGTTATGGGTTAACTAGGTTGCTAAGCTATTACAACCTTTTACGTTTGTTTCTTCGTATCATATTCCAATTACCGAGTTGTCATATGTTTTTGATGAAATATATTTTCTTTCATTTGAAAATACATTTTTTTAAATCCAATAAAAACAAGTTATGATGACCTCTAAAATATTCGGTCTAAGCCAAGTATTGTATAATTCCTTTCTTTCCTTTCTTGTTATCATTAAGACAAATTATTCTAAATGCTTTGGTGGTTTTTCAATAATTATAAATGCCTTAAAATCATTTCTATAAAATATATATAAAATTATTTTTATAAACATGGCTACCATCCATTACTACCAACTGCTGCTGGTTTATGTCCGGACGAGCCCGTAAATATTGATTGTGAAGCTTGTGAAGCACCGCCTGATGCACCCACTGAAGCATTCAATATTATGCTTACCACGCCGCTTACCAAATGAGCGACAATATGCTTAATAAACGCGGCGGAATCTGAGCCACCTTTCCATTGATCTTTATTATCTTCTTTACGGGTATCTTTGCGTTCCTCCGAATCGTCTTCATCAGATTCTTTACGATTTTTCGCTTCAAAAAAAGTCCAAATAAGATTTTTTAAAAATACTAAAGGTCTCGGCGGTACATCGTCTTCCTCAGGATCCTGAAATACAAGAAAATATACAAAGACACTCATAGAATTATGTTCAATGTAATATGAAAAAGAAAAGCGAGACGTTCGATCTGAACCAAATGTTTTATATACGCCTAGTGATGGACTTCGTCGTTAAAGCAAGAAAAAACCCTTCAATAAATTATATACCGTTATATCGTACATATATATCATCGTTTATATCGTTTCGATCGTACGTTTCTTGCCTATAGTAAGGTAAAGTGAGAATCGTATATTAAAACGTATTTCCCCATCTATTTCGGAAACTTGCGGAAATGGCAGCATCTCGTAATTACACATACTAATGACAGTATACTTGGTTTACTTGGTTTTACTCCTGCATGCTTGCGTTTCGTAATTGTGCACAACAATAATTTGGAGAATTTGATACGAAAATATTCGAAACCAACTTTGACACCGAAATTTTCCAACTAAACTAAATTTTAAAACCTCCCCGACGATCAAGATACTTTTAAGGTGGTACGATACAAACGGTTGGCAGATGCGTTAATGAATATAATTAAATTTAACAACAGATTATGACATTGGGTTTAGTTGACTAGCACAGATTAGATTCTATCAAAAAAAGTGAAGATTGTATTCTAAAATATGTAAATAAAACATATAATCAGATATGTACTGCACTTAAAGAAGCAACAACAGTTCCCAGCAAATTGCCAATAAATTGTCCATTATTTATCTGTAAAAAAAAGGAAAAAATTATATCAAATTAGAAAATAAATACACATACATGTATGCACATGTAACGGTTGCTCAGTTTGTAATGGTATTCCTAGATGTGATAAGCGCGTAATAAGGCGTACATCGTGAGATATAAAATTTTTTGATGTACGTTTCCGGAACATTCCGTTACATACACTCGACTGCTTGAAATTTAATTGCGCGAAAAATTTCTTTTTAAGGAATGAAAGGAACTAATAGTTAAAAACTTTCACGAAATGATTATTTACTTTATTGTCAACGCGGAAGATGGAACAAGAAAGATAGAGACATCCAGAGCATTATTTAGATAGAACTTATAACGTATCACATGTTGGATATCTGGAAAGAACAAAGAAACTATAACGCCCGCCACAAAGCACCGTAAAAACATGACAATGTGAGCGCTTAAAACAGCTAATGATTTTTCTCTTGCTCTTGGAAATTGAGAGCAAAGTAAGAAAGCAATAAATCAAAATCCTTACTAATAGATGGATAGCTAATGCAATGTGGAAACAGTGCAATGAAAATACCAATGTTTCGGACTTTAAAAAGAATGAAAAGGAACATTGTTTTTGTACGTATGGTAATAATTAAGATGTAAAAACACATTTCAAACACAAAAAACATATGATTTTCGTTTTTTGTTTCTTTTTAATTTTTCGCAATACATGTCGAGCAACTCAAATCTTACATATAACAAGAAACAACATCTTACCGCTCCTCCACCACCCGAGAGACCATCGAAAGCAGTCCCAATATATTCACCCAAGACCGTACCAAAATTTTTATTACCCTAAAATTTGTAGATATGTATTTTAAATAGAACTCATTAAGTCAATGGTTTTAATTACAGCCAATAAGCCAGAAATTAAAGCAGTTGCCGTGCTAATTAACGACTCAATATCCAAACCGCCCGGCTGTAATTTTAACAATATTTAAAAATGTGAGAAGGAGTAAGAAAAGAAAAATAATAACTCAAGCGTTTGATCACTTACACCAAATATATTAGAAATAACGCCAGTAAGAGCACCAATTAATGCGCCAATATCTGAGCCACCTTCACCCTGCAATTAGGCATTTGCTTTGTATGATGCACAAAGAAAATTATTTTTGCGATAAACTTACTCCACTTAAACTGCCTATAAGGCCCACTACTCCACCACCACCTCCTGGTTGCGCTCCGTCTGTATCAAAGTCATCATCATCCAGTTCACCGGAATCGGCATCCACTTGCTTAGCGTGCGTTGTACTATTAGTATTAATGATGTTTGTATCATTTGTGCCTGCATTCACTAGTTCGCTCGGGGCATGAGGACTGACGTTGTTTTTACGATTACTGCGACGACTAGTTTTAATAATATTTATTTATTTATTTATTGTTTTTTTTTTTTTTTTTTTTTTATTTTTTTTTTTTTTTTTTTTTTTTTTTTGTATAAAAAATATTATTTCTTTTTGTTTGTTTACCTTTATTATGAAAACTTAAAATTATTATTTCTCATAATTGTTGTTAGTCAATATGCTTAATATGCTCCCAGTTACATGCAGCTGTGCCATCTATGCATAGACTACTTGCATAATATATAATATATTTCGTTTATCTTAAACTTACATTGGCAGCCGTTTGGTAATTACCGTAAAAATCTTCAGCTTTTTGATAATTTTCATTGTAATTGGCCTCTTCGTCGTCTGTTATTTCTATCAAATTTTTACGAACATCGTCCTGCAATATACGTTTATACCAACAAACGAGTTTGTTGTTTAAGTCTTTTTTTTTTTTTAATTTTTGTAAAGACAATTTAAATGAATGAAATTTTAATGAAAAAGAATTTTTTAATATTCATAAACAATTGTTAATGGCCTATAAATCAAACCTACTTGACGTTACTTGACGAAAAGTCATATATTTCAAGAATGTTTAAATCAACTATATATATATATATATATATATATATATATATATATGTGCATATACATATACACACTTGTGAAATATTTGTACGCGCTGGCTCAAAAGAACAATTTTTTTTTAATTTCTGTTTTGTATTTACGTGTGTTTTAAAGATACAAAATTACACATTCTTAATTTATTTTTTATACCAGAAATAAATATATTCCATATGTCCTTCAAATATATATATGCATATTTATATGCAAGAATGAAATCTAATATTAATTCACCGACAATATTTCAGGTTTACGTTCCTCAAGTGTAAAATACTGCCTAGGCTTTGAAAATATTTTGGCGAAAAGTATTCTCCAGAGGTCTTCCATCAGCTTGAGCTCGGGCTTAATGGGTGGCCATTCCAGTAACGCAGTATTGCATGATTGAAAAAAATCCTTTGTAGGCTGTACGACTTATCTTCTTGTTCGAACGTCCATTTATCACTACATAATTCGCCAGCATAGTGTAGTAAATTGTTCTGTAACAAGTCAATATATGCCTCCGCGTTCATTTTGCTGGGTACAAAGCATATTTTTAACTTTCCTCGCGTTCCAAATGCAATCTATACGATAAGAGATCCATCACCGTGGTTGCGCTTGTAGCACGTTAGTCCAGAATACCGGACATCTCTCCAATATTCATTGTAACCAGCGCTTGTAGCACGTTAGTCCTACACCGGATATCTCTCCAATATTCATTGTAACCATCAAATCCGTGCACATTAAACTTTTTCTTATCTCTAAGTATAATATTTGGAACCCTTGCTCCCAAAATTTGCGTTATTCGGCAAATGCAATAGAGAAATTTTGGTCGTGCTGCGTGGTTTGCTAATTTCGTGTTCATATCTTTGACCTATATCGCGCTTAAGAAGTCTCTGCACACGCTGTCTCGTTACATTTAAGCCTAATTCTACCTTTATTTGGCTATAATTCATATTTTGATTAATTGCGTCCACTGCGCTTACGGCAGCCATAATTGTCAGAGTCTTTTTGATAATTGGAGACGATATTCTGGTGCCGATTTATTGCAACTGCTCTCTCGCCCATTTTCTTACCAGCAGGTGTTTTGCCTGCTGCCAAGTTTCCCACATCCCCCATCCAAAAGTTCACTTCCACGGCACATTTTAAACTAACAACAAAACTATGAACAAAATTATTCCTTAAAATATGTTGAAAATGCCTTAATTATATGCTTACGATGAGATATTTTGTAAAAGCACAAAGTAAAAATTGAAATTTTCACAATATAACAACAACAATATAACTATTTTCTATTCTATTCTGTTCTACTTTCTATTGAATTATAAGCTTAATTAATGCATTAACTTTGCCTAATGTGATCGCAGGTAAAAGCTAAAGAAATATAAAGCCTAATAAAGACAAAGTGTGGATACACAAAAATATCTTGCAGCCAAAAATAATTTCCCATTAATATTGGGACGGAATAAATAAATCTCTATTTCCACATGTAATTATTTGTCCGTGGTATGTATGTACGTAAGAGTATTGCTATCTATATTACATCATAGGCGGGACTGGTTGTACCAGTTTCAGCTGTGTATAGGAAACCCCTCTAAGAAAAACAAAATTTACCTGCTTTTCAAAGATGAGCTTAGCATATTACTTTCCTCTTCCCTGTCATCAGATTAGAATCAAAAGTTGACCGAACTGATAATCGAGTCAATCGTAAATTAGCAAAAGACCTATAAGTGCTTTCTTTACCTTAGATTAGCGCATCGAAGTTCACTTTTCAAAACTTTCCTTAAAGAAAGTATCAGATATTTGGCGCGAATCGAATCAACCTATTAATCAGCCACACGGCAACTACAAATGCTTATAAATTAACTTTTCTATCGTGTTCAGAGAATGAAGAAAATCATAAGTAAAAGAATCCTTCGGCAAAAAGCCCGACAAAACAAACTTCCGCACGATCGCCTATCAAGTTTTATCCCATTCTAACAACAACAACTAAACAATTTTGCTCGTTTGTTTCATCCACATTGCAAAACACTGAAATACTAATTGTGATCAAACATAACTTTTAGAGACGTAAAATATTATCCACCGGTTTACCTGCGTCGTTTCGTCATTATATAAGTACATACGAGACGTGAATGCACAATAACGGAAAGAGTACATTTTGACGAGTCGAAATGCACCAAAGCGTAATTCAATCGTAAACGTTATGTGCAATATTTTCTAGAGGTCACAGAGCATAATTTTGATCGACTACTTTGAAGAGAAGCAGACTCATATGAGTCACAATTAATTATTCTTTTTGGATGAGTTAAATAGTAAAATCAATGCATTCAGACAACATTGCACGAATTTGGACAGAAACTTCCAAACGTAATCGCCGTAATCTCCTCGAAGACGACTCCTCAAAAGATGTGCTTTGTCTTCAATAAAGGACTCGAATGGAAAACACGCAGCTCTTTTTAATTCCTCGATAAACTGGATTACTTGGAAGGCATATCGACATATAGACAATCCTCATACTGGATGTACTGAGTTAAGCAGGAACCTTGCCAAACAAATTTATTTATTTATTGTTTTTTTTGTAATGACTTACGAGACACCGTCACCTACAATTTAGGATGCGGCAGATATTGCATGTGAATGCATTTCAAGTGTCGTATATTAATGGTATTTCACTGCATGAATATCCCGGTAATTGCGTAAAATGCTTGGCATACTAATGGTATTTTACTGCCTTTTTTAGTCATATGCGACTTTCACTCCATGTTTCACAGTATTCACGGCTGAATTAAGAATTATCTCTATTTAGGGAATAGTCACCGCTAAATAATACAATTGGTCACTTAGTAATAGGTGTTCAAATAAATTCTTCCCGTTAAAATCGGTGGGTTCATAGGGCGTACATAAAACATTTAATTTTCCTGAACTTTCTGAACTAAATAACTTAGATATTAATGTTTGAATGGTTTAAGCCTCAGTTGTTTGCAAGCTGTCGCTCAGTGCATTTCAAAATTTAAAGAGACGGATGTCATTCAATGCTTTACGAATTTTTATGTCCAATAACATTTTTTAGGAAATGCACTGAAGTTGTTTCAAATAAACTTCGGAAGCTTTCGAGGACGTAACAAAACGCAGACGACGAGATGAGCGTTAGGAAGCCTTAGAAGATTGCCGTTATGATGTTGCATACGTACTTCCATAAAATTTCCATCGATTAAAATGTCGAAGAAGGATCGAAGAGAATATTAAACTAAGAAACTAAAATTCTCTGAGTACTTTTCTATTTCCTGATCTTTTCATTATTTAAAGAATAAAGCAAAATTTGTCCAGTATATAGTTACAACTTTCCCTATAGCTTAGTGTTGATTTAGGAAAATGCTAGAGACGTCTTTTAAAAATTAAACAAATAAAAACATTATAGCCGGTCATGGTCCAATATTAAATACTCTACACCACTGCGCTTAATACGCTTATTTATAACAACAAAAACTTTTTTTAAATAAAGTTTTATATGGGAAGTGGTCGGAAAAGTGATCCGATCCGCATCATTTCAGGAGTGTTCGTCTATGGGCCAAAATATGTCGGCTTACCAAATTTCATCAAAGTATTGCAAAATTTCCAACCTGTAGGTTGAACATAAGAAACCATGACGGACAGAAAAGCTAAGAAGCACTTTCTAAATCGATTGGTATAATAAAAGAGGCATCTATCTCAAGTCCTTTTGGGTATTGCATACATCCGCCCGAATAGTGTAGGGTATAAAATATATAGATGTTTTACTTAACTAATTCCGTTAATATTTGATGAAAGATGGACAGTCTAAACGGGCTTCATTACTTTGAAGACGAATATACTTCAGATGCCGTAGGGGAAATCATCATCAATATCTCGACAATGTGCGCTCATTGTCACAAGTTTTTCATTAACAACTCACTTTTAAAACTACATTTCAACTGTATATCAATTCACGATATCCAGTCGCATATTAAGAAATCTTGGGAAAATTGAATCTATCACGAAAGAATATATCGAATATATTTATTCTTTTCTCAACTACCTCTGATGACATCGTTTCGAGCATTTCAACCCGTGCCGATTCGTCAATCTCCGCATTTCGCTTTTTTATCTGCAATTTACCAGCTCTGGCAATTATCTCATTTATATTAGCATTTTTTATCAAATAGTCCACTGTACGATTCACTTTTGTGTCTACCACATTTTGCATCATATCGATTTGCTTTAATATATTTTTCCTTAAGTTTCCTATTATATCCGATATTTCAATATTTTCATTGAAAGTGCGATTCTCACGTCTCACCGATCTTAACATGTCATACAAGTCTTTTTTATATGTTTTTACATGTTTTTTCTTCATAGCCAAATCCATGGAATGAACGAGTATTTCCAAAGCTTTCTGATCTCTTTGCAATTGTTGTTCAATTTTTTCAATTCTAGGCAAAACAGTTTCCCTATCACTCATGTCTGTATTTGAAAGGAAGTCATTAAGTTCGATTATTAAATGCTTTTCCATTTGCTTTTCAACTTCTTTAATACCATTCACTATACCCAAGACCGTAATGGTTCTTAGTTCTTGTTGCGATAGATACGGTTCCAATTTTCTGTACGCCGCAATAGCACGTATATAATTTGAAGTTAACGGGACTTGCAATGGCTTCTTGATCGGTAACGAATTCACCAAGTTTATATACATAAGCGAAAGGATAAACCGGAACTTGAAGAAGGATCTACGCATTTTGCCCGACTTGCCGATATGTTCACTTTGAATTTTCGCAAAAAACTAATTTTTCATAAAAATTTTCCTAACAATTTATATGCCATGAAAAATGATTGAAAAGTAACTGGTGGGCGTGTCACTTAAACTTTACGCATGGCTTTGTATGATTACTTAAAAATAAGCAGTTAATTTACCATTTCATTGCTTTAATAAGCGCATGCATATATATATAAATATATATATGTAGGTATGGACAAGTGATGATACGTGTGTACTTTATATACGTATATTTATTAGAGTATCATTATATTGTCTTTGAACGTCGCGCTTCATTGTTTCATTGTTTTTCGCTAAGAGAGTGAAAATACTTAAAGCAATTACTATATAAATTTTGGCGAGGAAATATCATTTAGAAGTAAAGTTACACCCCACTTTACGGAGGTACTGTTAAGTAAATGACTTTCGATTTTCTTTTATTATACAAAAACTAATTTATTTACTTCCCTATCCTCAAATAATGACTTAGAATGGATCATTAAGTATTCTTCTACACGCTATTGCTGCAGAAACATTTGTGTCTACTCTTCACGATTCAATTAATTATTTAATTTATTATTCACAATATTAAAAATATTGACTTAACTATTTGCTGAGAGGATTTGTTATTGTATTTATGGTTAATTTCTACTTCGCAAATAAAGAGCGCCTAATATAAGGAAAGCTGGACATAAGAAATATATTGACGATGCGATAATTGTTCGAATTAATTAGCAAAAGAATATGCAACGACTCTCTGCTTAACAATGAACTGGTTTATAAGACATATTTGCGAGAGTGATCAGGTATTTAGAAATATTAATTATACACCAAAATAACTCTTAACAAAATGTTCCGGTCAGCAAAGATTCGGTTTGAAGCCCTTGAACAACTCAATCGAATATTCACAATTCTTGACCATTAGTAAGTACATGTGAAGTCTCGCGTTGTCGACTTGGTAAACAAAAGCTTCATACTTTCAATTCTTTCCTTTCAATAAGTAAACACAATCACTTCCAGTCCTAATTTAAAGAAGTAAGTAGAGTTAGTACGATGCCCTATCAATTTATTTAAAGTGCCTGCATAATCTGCATGAACGTCCGTTTAAGTCTTCTTACCCTGAGTTTTGAGATTTCTTTTTATCCTATTTCGAAAGAAATCTTTTTCGCCCATTATTGGAGGAATGTTTTCACCTTTTATTCAACTTGAGAAAATTTTTTTAATGAAGGTCTAAAGATAGATCTACTTAGTCTACTCTAGAGACTAAATATTATTAATTCGATTACACGTAGTATCTAAAAACGAAACTTGCTTTAGTATGGTGATGTAATAAACCGTAAAACCAGTCTGGTGTGGTTTTTAAAAATATTGTATCCTGTTACCCGTCAAAAGCGCTATTTTTTCAGTGGACATCTCCTCATTGTAAATGAGTTTGTAACACATGGCTCAATATCTTACTTATTTATTTAGATTGCACAACAACAAGAGATTACTACTGTTGCATATATGGCAACATAAGAATTCCAAGACTTTTTCGCATTTACTCGATTCCACAATCGGTTTCTAATGTCTGATCTGCTATAGGTCTCTAACACAGTATTGCGAATGACTTCTTTTTTATTAATTATTATTAGATTTTTCGAAGGGGTTTCAATTTTCCAGCGTCAATGCAAGTCTTCATAACGGATCAGGCCTATTTGGAAGCCCGAATCTAGTTAAATAGATTTCTGTTTTCCATCTATATTTTTGAGATCCCGAAATGGCAAACAGACCCACGGATTTATGTTACCAAACCACCTCGGAATGTTCTGCTAATTAAGCGCATTTATACTTTATACGATCGTATATAAGTTATTCACAGTGATCATAAGGGTACTTTAGTTTAAACCTATGCCCTTGGTCGATATAAAATTTTCTATGATAATTCAAAGATTTACTTTCAGTTCATTTAGGCATTTGCTTGCATCTAAAACTCTGTGATGTGAATTGCAAATAAAAAACAAACAAATAAGAAAACTATATTCGGCTATGGCCGAACCTTCTATACCCACCACTTTATAATATGAAGTGAGCCTGATTTTTCCTATTTTTGTATAGATACCCTACCGTCTATCGTTATTCCTGTCGTAGTTTATGGGTGACGAGCAAAAAGCCCAATTTGTTTGCTTTTCAAAACAGAAGCATTTTCAGTTCATGTTATAGTGCGCGCGTCGCCTTTGACCGTTTTGGACCGTTTTCTACACACTCCCTGCTTACAAGAACTTTGAATATTTTTACCAAATTTGAAGACGACCAAAAGAATGCTTATCACAAATATCAAACACGCGGAAAGACGGACATGCTGAAATCGATTTTGTCAAAAATACATATACTTTATAATATCTCTGATATTTACTATTGTTTGTGTGTGCGTTACAAACATTTTCGCAAAATGAATATGCGTCCGCCCCTCGATGGTGGGTATAAAAACCGAGTAGTCAGTCACACCTTTATGCATAAGTTTATGAAAACACGCAAAGTTTGTATCTTAAGTCTTTTGTTTGAACTTAAAATTTTCGAAAGTAATGCCGGCCAACAAGTTTATTTCATTTGATTTCAAGGAAACTATTAACTAAATTAAGATCAAAAAGTCATAATACAAAGTTTTTATACATGTCCATATATCTTAGATATATATATATATATATATATTTATATATGTGTATATATATATACACATTGTTTTTTTTTTTTAATAAAAACAAACATATGGACACACAAATAGCGGTTAGTTAATGTGTAATATTTGCATTAGGTTTGTCTAACTTAATCTGCATAGAAGCCGCCATTTAAAAGAATTAGAGCATATTAAAGGCTTATTTGAAATCGAACAAACAGCTTTTGAAAAGCAATAACGAAAGTAATTGTTGTTAGATTATGAATAGTCATGGCTTATTGACTCTGTAAATGTTTTATTTTTTTTTTTATTTTTTAAAGTCGCAAACCATCAAAGCATATGTGTGCTCATTTAGTTAGTCTAATGCTTTCTGAATGCTTTATACATTTTGTGTCAGCGTGAGATCCTGAATCGATCTGGCTATGTTTGTTAATTTTTTCACTTATTTGATTATTAAAATTGAGTAAGGCATCCAAAGTGTTTTACTTTAAAACAAATTCTTAAAGATAAAGTAATTCTTTCAATTAAGTTTATAGGTATTAAACTGGTATGGGTTATTACCTACGAAAAGAAGCTGCCCTATCCTGGCACCTCTAGCCGCAGTTGGTTGACTCTAAACGCAGTTGATTAAGTTGCTTCTTACATTTCTGCCTTGAAAGCCAGTGTACGCTACGGCACAAGAAGAAAGCAATGGACTAAATTTCACAGAGAACTCAACTTAAAATCTTCGAGAAAACTCTCAAACACTCCATAACATTTCTTCAGTTGTCTTTAACATCGTAGATCGAACATCGGATTGTAGTCCACGCAAATGAGTGCGACAGTACGTCTCGCTCATAACCCCTGAAATATTTTCCAGATACAGCGAATAGCTTTACGTATATTAATAACTCTAGGAGCTGAATAAGAAAAAATATATTTTATAAAGTTCGACATTACTCATCAACACATAGTCCCCTCCAGAAATCATGGAACCTAGCCTAACGCTTTTCTCACATTTCGATTTTTTTTCTTTTAACATTTTGTCAAGACACTCAAAATTCAACTCAGTTTTCGCAGAGACCTAAACATTTATTCTAAGCATTTTTGCACACTTAAGCACACAAAGCATTTGGAATACACTGTTGAAATTTTCTACCAGATCTAGTGAAGGCGGCGTAGCAGCAGTCGGAAACTCAGTTCATAAAATCTTGCCAAAGCTTCGAATCAAAGCAACATATTGATGTATTTATTACACTGAGTAAATCTAGGATCCCGTTTGCAAAATAAGTGTCTCATGTTCACATTCTTATGCAAAATAGAGAGCACATTATCTTTTGATATCTCTATTTTCTCAGCTATCTCTTGTAACGTCAATTTTCGATTATCGAGAGTAATTTTCAGGATTTTTTAAATCTCTGTTCGGCATTCATTCAGCCTCATCGGCATCCGTACGACCAAATTTAAAATTAGCAAACTACAGGAAATTTTTTGCTTTCAACGGAAAAGAGTTAAATAAGAGTTGATAAAGAGAGAGAATAAGCATTTCAAGGCCAATGTTGAATTTGAAAGGAAATTTTTCTTATGAAAAAGTGATTCGGATTTTTGTAATTTTTTTTTTAAATGGATCGCAAACAAATGATCAAATTGCCATGAAATTGTTAGAGACCGCCTTTGATGGTCTGCACTTTCTAAAAGGAATAAGATTTCTTCTTATTGAAAAAAAAAAAAAATTCAAAAATTATTATAAAACCAAATCGAGACAGTGAAAGAGTATTGGGAAAAGTACAAGAAACACCCACAACCGCAGTAGCAAAATACAAATCATTCTTTGAAAAGCAAAAATAAATTTTCAGAAAAATACACTGAAGGGTGTAAAAAGAAAACGAGAGATAAAAATGTTAGATATGCTCAAAAAGGTAAGACAATTGTAGTCGACCAGGTCCGACTGTTACATACCCTACACCATTTCAGCTAATACAGTTACTCAGTCGTTTTGGTCATAATTGACCAAAATTTACGCATTATTTTCATGGGAAGACATACTTTTCCTGAAGGCCCGCGTTTTCAAGGAATGCCTATATGCGGTGGTATCCAAAAAATACACCTACATTGTCCAAATTCCGTAAAGTTGATTTCTATGTCAATTTACTCTTATGAACTAATTTTCACCATGAAATATTAAAAATTATACCTTTTTACTGTACAATGATTTGGTTCTTGTAGGCGTGGTTATATGAGAGAGGGTTCAAAAAATTACTATATTATTACGCAGCGAGTTTTATCGAGAAATTATGAAAATTTCGATTGAGTCGTATGAAAAGCATTCGAAAAAGTGGGCCGATCTGAACCATTTGCAATAGCGTTCGTCCCTGGGTCAGATTTCTTCAAAATATCTCAAAAATTGCGATCAGTATCTTGAACCAAAAAATACATCGATAAACATCAAACGGACAGGCAGACAAACAAAGATGTAGCATATAAACTAAGGTAAAGCTCATTAAAACGGCGCAACGTATTGTTCTTTTACTGTCAAATACAAATCAAATAAATATAAACAAGTACGAATACTATAGTCGGGCGACGTGACTATTCCACACCCCGCACCTCTTCCCCTACTACAGTGTACAGGAGCTCGCTTTGGTAAAAATAGACCAAAAAGTACACATTACTTTCGTACAAAGCCATACCTTTCATGAAAGTCCACATAGTGGATGATTCGACTTTCTCTCCATATAAGTGTTTGCGTTTCATGATAGAACCTACAAAAAAAGACTTATGTGATCCAAACTAATTTTCATCATAAATTGTTAAAAATTAAGCCTTTTTCGGAAGGGCTTACTACTCATGGGATAGCTTATACGCAGTGAGGCAAAGAAATAGACCCATGAGATTCAAACTAGATCCACTTAATTTTTTTATTTAATTACTATCATAAAGAAATTTTCATCACAAAAAAATTAAGAATTAAGCATTTTTGGCATATAAAGGTTCACGTTTCATGAGAATGCTTATATGCGATTCTATTCAAAAAATAGGCGTACATGGTCCAAAGTCGATAAGGTAGATTTTTTTGCAAATCTACTATTATGAGTTAATTCTCATCATGAAATATTAGAAATTCGACCTCTTTATCATATAAAGCTTCCATTTCTGTAAGAAATGTTATATGAGAATGGGTTCAAAAAATTGCCCCAGCCGGTTCAACGTAGTCACAACAATTTGGAACGCCGAAATCGAACTGCTTAACTACTTTTGCTGAGAAATTTTTCAATTTTCAAATTGCAATTTCCCCCTACTACGCGACTTTTCAGAATGGGGCGCTATTACGGAGTACTCGAAAAAGTCAATCGATCCGAACTATTTTCTACAGCGTTCGCGCTAGGGTCAAAATAGGTGACTGTACTAGATTTCTTCAAAATATTTTAAAAATTGCGACCTGTAGCTTAAAAACAAATTTAAATGGACAGATATCAGACGGGGAGACCCTACACCACTTGTGGTAAAAGGATATATTAAGTTTGTGCAAGAATGTTTACAACACCCAGAAGGACTTAAGATAGATCCATCTATTATTATATCGATCTAAGCTTGTCTGCCCGTCGAATCGTCTTGTATCCTTTTGTTTAACCTACAAACCGCAATTTTTGATATATTTTGACAAAATTTAGAACACTGACATATTTTGACGCAAAGACAAACGCTTTTGAAAGTGGCCCCAATCGAACCACTTCTTTTATTAGTTCCCATACAACGCCTCATTTTGAAAAGTGTTTATATGAATACCTGTAGGGTGGTATAAGGTCGGCCGCGGCCTAACATAGTGTTTTTACTTGTTTAAATTGTATCGTTATTCTTTTTGACATTTTATTTTATTCATTGTTGATATTTTATGACATCATTATTATAGTGCACACTGTACGTTTTTGAGGTGTTTTCTATTCTTTATGGTATATAAATATTACAAATTTTCCCTTTAGAAAAGTGATTTACAATCAATCTCAAACCTCACACAAGCAAAGCACAAGCACAAGCACAAGAAACGAACATAATTGATTTACTTATTGGGGGAAGGGGGCAACACATGTAGGCAACACGTGCGCTAGAACACGCTACCGATAGGAAGAATGCAAATTTTCAAATATTTGTTAGCTGTTTGTTGTGAATTACGCCTCTCCTGGCTGAATTCTTCTCTAGCTAGTCAAGGCTCATGACACAATCGAATACGAACACATCTCAAACGCGCTATGGCAAGAAATAAATCTGCCAGCACTTGGATAAATTCGAAAACGATCCCCATACAACATATATGCAGAACTTAAAAAGCTCTTAATAAATAGGCGCCCTTTAAGGGATTGCTCCAGCCTAGATAGACTTATATCTGATTTGTGTCTAGAGAGATAAAATTTTACCATCATTTATGCATCCATCTTAAATGCGGATATAATTAAGAAATTGTAAACCAAACTTCTCCTGAAAGAATCTTTCAGTCTCGCAAAGAAAGAAACAAAGAATCTTTCTGTCCGCACCGCAGTTCTCTTAAAACAGAGTAAAAAAATTGTCACTGTTGCTTGTAGTTTATGAGTGATGAACAGTGAGCGTAGTTTATGGGTGAAAACGGAGCTGTTCATGTTGTATTGTGGGCTTGTCCGCGTGACTGATTTTGCCAATTGTGGCCTGCCTGCAATAACTGAACTGGTATCTTATTGCGATTAGGAGAATGTTGCCCACAGACATTAGAGGGAAACTGACAGGTGAATGTATAGACAGACGTACTGAAGTCGATTTAAAATTTTGTGTCTATGTGTTTCGTGGTTTCTCTAAGACTCTCTTATGGATGTTGCAACGTTCTGGCAAAATGAAACATGTCTCCGTTCTTCGGTGATGGGTATAAAAAAAGGTAGTTAAAAACCTATTTGTAATTTAAAGACAGACGGGGTAATAAAAATAAGTGAGTGCGAATTGTTTCCAGAAAAACAGCGTTCTCGAATCTATTTAATTTACATCGCACAAATCATTTCGTTTTCATGTCATTTTAATGACTAAAATTAATTAAATTTTGTCTCACTTCACATTTGCTTTTTTTTACAAAAGTTTTGAGGTTGGATTTTATTTTTATTTTTTGCGTTTTTATAATCTTTGCATTTCATCACAAGATCTTCAACGAATAATTGCTTAATATTAACCATTTTTTGTTTTTTTTTTTTTTTTTTTGCTTTTATTCATGAATTTAGCGAATCTCTTTTTACCTTCAACTTTGCAGTATTCATTTTTATATATCTTCGCATAAAAATCTTTCAAATGGAAACACTTGTGCAAAGAAAACCCACACATTCATACCTATCCTTAACTGTCTACTCATACATCAATGTAAGAAATTGTTTTCATACTCTTGCAATCGTTTCTATTAAATGCTTTTATTTTTATTAAGATTTATATGTACATTGTGTACAACTGTGTCTGTACGCTTTAACTTTTAAATCTGTATTTCGTAAAATATATGATTATTTTTCATATAAAAATAAATTTTTTGAAAATCTACATAAAAATTTTGTAAAACTTGTTTATTTTCTTTCATAATTTTTTTTTTTTTTTTTTTTTTTTTACATTTTACATTGTAAAGTTCATTCAACTTCCTTCTGACGCGGTCCTATAAGTGTATTTGTTTCCAACTATGAATATTAAAAATTTGCTCTACATTCATTAAGCATTTATTTATTATATCAAAATCTACGTAACAACAAAAAAAAAAAAAAACATTACACGAACTTCGATACGCATAGATACGTGATAATGACGTTTTTTTTTTTTGTTTTTTCAACTCTCAAAAGGGCAAAAGGACAGAGAAAATAAGAGTAGCAATGAAATGAATTTTATTTGTTATTTTACGTAATCACCTCTACACCTTAGTGTTAATTAGTATTTCATAAAATCAAAAGTAAAAACTATGGATCTGCATAACACATAAAAACTTCCCACAAGAGTGACCTATTTTAGTTTACCTTTCTCACGGCCACCTCATCATATATTTCTTAACTTGTGTTCATATTTTAAGCCAATAAAATGAATTATTTTTTCAGGGGGCAGTGTGCCCTTTAATAACTTTTACAATTTATATAAAGTTTTTAACGAATTTTCCATCCAAAAGATAACGATTTTCATCGCAAAGTCGTTCCCAATGATAAGAACCCGCAGCCTTTATAAAATTCAATTATTTCGCAAAAATTCATGCCAACGATGTAATTAAGCCATGTACTTATGTTATAGGGTAATGGGGGTTATAGGGTAGAATGTTATAACCAACGGTCAGTTCTGTTACTTTTTGGCTGTGGATTTTTGCGTGCATTTCCATTACGTGGCTGTAACAGCACGGCGCAATACATCATCGAGGCAGGAAAGGAGTAAATATATTATTAGCGAAGAGGATGAGGAGTATGTTTAAGAAAAAGTCTTACAGAATTTTATGAATAATTATAGCCATCTGTTGGACAACGCCATAAATTATTGTGTAACAAGCCTTAAGTCATTATCTGCTCTAAATGTGTAAAATGGTGGAGGTCAGAAAGAACAGAGGGAAGGTGGTGAGTGTGTGCCCAATCGATAAGTGTTTTGCCTTTACCGACTAAGCACTCACTATAGCTAGCTTCGCCACATTTGAGATTTGAACGCGCTAACAGTGACTTGGTGGTCGCGATTCTTATCCACTCGACTACTTATGCGGACGTGATTGCATACAACAGATAGAATATTTGAGGAGAATTAAATCGTTTGAAATCTTATAGTATATATTTTCTGTGGTCCTACAAAACTGTCATAAAAATCTAAAACAGTGACCGCTGACCTGAATTGCACCATACCGTCTCTCTAAAGTTACATAACGGAATAGGAATTTGCAATAATATCTTCGGAAATATTTCTAAACTATATGTTGATTCTCTTCATTCCATAAGAATAGCTGATCGATAAACTTTAAGCTGACAAAAAATATTTACGAATAAATGTCCGCAAGAGGGGCCGAGTAGGTAAATATTATAAATATTATAACAATTCAGTGTTTGCGGGTTCAAATCTTAGGGCGAGAACGTCAACTATGGTGAGTGCCTAATCGTTAAAGGCAAAGAACTTATGGATTGGGCACACAGATCCTGTAGGCTGCGGCCACCTCCCTATACCATTTCCCTTTTTCACTTCTTCTTCTTTCTGGCCGTCACCGTGTTACTCGAATAGGAGACATCTTCTAAGCGGTTGGGCATTTAAAATAAAAAAAGACATGCAATTCTATTATTGCGTCAAAGTATTCTAAGTTCGCCTAACTTAACCCATCGAGCCATAATATGATGAATGCGAAAGATGAGAGTCCATCGGAAATAAAAAAAACACGGTGGGTGTCTTCTGAAAATTCATTCGAAAGTAATTGCATTTCAAGAAAATTTGAATTGCGATGAAGGAAAATACTGAAAAAACTTTGTGCAGAGAACGTTTCTAAAGCATTTGCGTAGGGCTGAACACAAAAAGAAGTTCGATATTTGGATACTCTATGAATTAACAAGAAAAAATGAAGCGGATCGAATTTCCATTTGGAAATCGCAGACTGAAACTGAAGTCCCATAGAAGCAAGCTGCACACTCGATAGTAAATCTCAGTTTGATATCATATAAGGTAAAACTTCGAGCTTAATGTGATTGAAATGAAAACGTTCATCATCAGCTAACTCTAATGCGGGGAGCCGATTGATCCCCTTTCTACTGTGAACACCTAGTGCGATAAAAGTCCACAATTGAAGTTAAGCATCCAAATACAATGGCCCGGACCTAATCCTGTCCGACGACTATCATTTGTTTCACTCTCTCTCTCTCTCTCTCTCTCTCTCTCTCTCTCTCTCTCTCTCTCTCTCTCTCTCTCTCGCCCTCTCAAGAATTCTCTTAGTGATGTGGAGATGACCTCGAAGGCAACTTCAGAAGCGACCAGTGAAAATCCGTTGGTGCAGTTTTTTAGTGAAACGAACAAAGCTCCTCTGGAGAGAAATATCGTTGAATTTTGTTGAAAAAATGCCACGAACTTTTTTCTTAACCAATCAAATCAAATATACTTTAATGCTTTTCTAGTAGTTTTTGATTCAAATGTTCCCAACACACTGTACCTGTGACCAAGTAATCAAAGTAATCAAAAGCTGGCAATTAAAAGGAATAATTACTTGTTAAAATATTATATGAAATCTGACTTGTGTCCTGCAATTAGAAGAAGTTACTCGCGAAATATATTTAAATTTGATGTAGGAGACGTGTGTGAATTAGCGCATATATGAGACGTGGGTAAGACGTGGTTTGTATTTTTTGTTGCTTTCCTTTTTAATTTGCCTCCTTGCGTTACACATTGGTTTCATGAATAGCTATTTCAATGAAATAAACTGTCGAAAAGATTCAGTAAATATAGTAAAGAATTAAATGGAGAGCATATTGACAACGTAGCGAGCAACGTGGAAAAATTGTTTAACAGAAAAGGAAGAAACGTTAATTTTACTTTAAGTGGAATCTTAAATATTTCGTAATTTAGGCTTTTTCCCGTTATATTTGAGACGGCCAGCCGATTTCAAATTCGGCCACAAGTCTTTAATGGCCTTGTAGATTTTTTGGCTTCGGGCGGTCATCTAATTTGACTATTTACGATCAAAACTACATTATGTGATCCTGGTTAATATTAGCGTCAAATTTCATTAGATTGTTTGCTGCAAGTTGTCCTTAAAGCTTCTTTCAAATGATTCACTTTCAAATTAGATGAGTAAGATTTAAAGGCAATAATGTTTATACGACTTATTTCAATGGTTTCAACGTAGAAAAAAGCAATGCTCAGCTATAATGAAACACATGGATGGATGGGCCTATAAAGGAAAAGATGAGTGAACAGAAAATGGAAGGTCGGATGGACACACGCATGCAGAACTGAACGAATTGAATGATGAATGATCTGTTTAGAGAACAAAGGGAGCAAGACACGAATCAGCTAAAAATTTCACTCACAGTAAGTAAGTACATGTACACCTATCTGAATATAAACTTTAACGAACGGATACGATCAAACTAGATTGCAATTTAGCACACACTGTCTGGAAATTACAAGCATCATGATAAAACTGATCCATCTTCTTCTCTCGATTCGAATGAATAACAAATTTCGTAATACTTTCATTGAAATGGAAATCGTGCTCTATTTGAAATATGTTTTGTTGCATGTGACTTGCAATGACTTCATTTATAATTTAATTACGGAAATATATGAGTGCGTATGAACACATACTCATAATGGATAGAATATTTGGATCAATTGTTAGCTAATTTGTTCTAAAACGTTATAGAAAAAATACTAATCATGCGCAGATTAAATTTACACTAAAATCGTACAGATTATCTAATCATATAATTTATAAGAAGAAAAAAAATTTTTACTTCACATAATTTAAACAATTAAGTTAATTATATGTAAATTATTTCTATTTCCATTTTAGTTGCCGTTCATAAATATTGAATTTAATTACCAATAATGACGTTGAGTTAATATAAAACAAAGTGCGCGTTTAAGCACATGTGCAAACTCCATCTACCGTGCTAACAGTGCATGTCGCATATACATATATGCGCATACGTTCTCACATCAGAGCGTTGGTAATAAATAAAAAATTATATTCATCAACAACAAGTTTCCGAATTCATTATTTTTGCGTTATCGTTTAAACAGCACTCACAAGTAATCTAGGGCTTCCAATCGATGTTGCATAATCATTATTTCCGGTTTAATAGTAGATTGCTATCGCTTTACAAGTTCCTTAAGCAATTTTTTATGCTTTTTCATTAAAGTCAATCTAATCTAATCTAATTCTGATAGAGCGTTTTTCTGATTTCCCTTAGATCAGTTTTGAAAAATTTTAAAACTCTACGAAATTCGTTCCAAAGAAAATCGATTATACGATTTTTTATATGATTTTATTTTTTTTATTTATTTTTTTTTTTTTTCAACATAATGTTGTTTTTTTTTTATGTTACTAAATATAAAGCAACAATAAAATATTAAATTCACCTTAAACTAATTTCGCTAATACAATATACAATAATAATATACGCTTAGAGAAAATATATTAACAGATTTTAGTGAATGTCTAAGCTGATTGTAAACGAATCAACTTCAAATCGACAATAGGCGTGAGGGCTAAAACGAAAAAAAAAAAAAAATTACATTCAATTTAATCCTTATTTCTTAGCACCCATCTCACTATTATGTATAACATAATGTACATAATTCAGTCATGTTCGTACATGACTGTGAGACAGTCATGTTCATACTTAGAAAATTGTCGCAACTGTAAACTGATTAAGGCTGAAAATACAAAGTATAATAAAGAAAACTTAAAGGAAGCAGCTACACGCAAACTTGTTTATTTATATATTCACCGTGAAAGGATTAAGATATGCTTAAGATAAGCTTTCGTTTGAAACAACAAGATCAGAGATCATATAAAGTGTAAACGTTTTTGATGAATTTACTCCTATTCCTGCGTTAGCGTGTTCTTTTCCCCTATTGTCTGTCCTTGAAAGTCTTACGATGAAACAGGTGAAACTTAGCATATACATCCGTAGATAAATCATATTGAGAGCAGGCATGGTCAATACATAGTTACGTCAAGACCAATAAGATATTGTTATGCATCATTCCTATTAGACTACAAATTGAAGGAAATACATCCAGGATTCCCTAAGACTTTAGCCCAGAAAACAATATGATCCGTGTACGATTGCTTCACTAGGTGCCGAAAGCTCCCAATTACGGCTCATAAAGGGTATATGTTTGAAAGCTGGGGTTTCTTAGTGCCAGGCAGTGTCAAAATAATCCCAATTCACACGTGAAATGCTGAGCACGTAAAATTCGACATTTGTTGAATATAAATTTTACAGTTGTAATCCTAAACAGGTTTACTGATTTATCATGAATGATCCGTAGATGGTGTTATTTTCCTTTAGGAGTTTGCTTGATCTTAGTGCAAATAAAAAAGTCTTAAGATTAAATTTTCTATTCTGCGCGAAACGAACTCAATTCCTTCTTTTACCCAGACTAGTCAAGGTTTTTATATATTATATATTATATAATAGGTACAGTAGGGCCAATAGAGAGAGATTCTGGTAAATGAAAATCCAAGGAATTAAAAATTCGTAAAGCATTCCATTTATTTATTTTTTTTTTTCAGTGTATAAATTTTCAATTTGTTCAAGATCCATAGCAACAACATTGTATCAATGATTATTTTGTTGTTGCCATTGTTTTAAATAAGCCACATCGGCCCCGTTCGATTTCATAATCACACAAATTATACATAATTTGATATAATCTGATATTTTGTTTACGAATATATGAGGATAGAAAGGTAAATGCAATTTGCAAGAGATAAAAATGTGACTCGTGCTTAACTTGATATATATGAAGATTTTATTAAAATATTATTAGAGGAAAAGAGACAAATAAAAATAATACACGATTACATGTTTACGATTTATTAAATACAAGATAGGCAGACAAGCAAGAAAAGTATATTTTTAACTGTGACCCAATCTCCTATACCTACTGATGTTATCTGAGAGAAAATGTGAAAACTGTAATATTGAATGGGCGTGGTCGAGGTCGTTTTTTTTTTTTTTTTGCTGTTTTTACATAAGTCAAAATATTGACTGTCGTGTCGACTGTAGTTTATGGATAATAAGAAAAAGAAAAACCTCCAACTTTTTAGCTCTTGAAAGCAAAGCTGCTATCAGTTCACCTTGTACTGTAAGCGTGTTTCTTGATCGACATAGTCTATTGTCAACATCAACTAGCGTGCAAATAATTCTCAGTATTTTTTTTTTTGTTAAATGTAAAGCCGAGATTTTTACGACCGGAACAATGTTTACCGCACACAAGCGGGCAGTCAGATACGTCTTGATCAATATATGGTCGTATTCTGAGCAATATCATAGATACGTCACAAGTCACAAAGCATTCATTTTCTTAACGACGCTGTTTTACAATAAAACTGATACTGCAGAACTTTCTGATGACTACTTCTTCGGAATACTAGAATTGATACAAAATTAATGAAACTATAATAAGAACACACATTGTTTTCTTTTATGACTAGTGACCGATAACAAAAATAGATTTGCTATAAAGGTATCTGCGCCAACTAGTACGACAAAGACAACAAAGTCCCGTATTATAGCTAATCGCAAACATCAATCGTCTACAGATTTAGCTTCTTTCCCTCCCAGAAAGTCGCCACGAAACACTACAAAGCGCTCTACGTCCACTGTCTACTGCTGATGTCTAACACCATTATTTCATTTTTATCCAAGTAAAATCCAAATGATTCTATGAAGATTTAAAGGGGATTTTGAAGCAAGAGCAAGGCCTTCCTTGTCCCGCTCAATTCGTTCGAATTTAGAATTTGATGCTAATTAAAAATATGTGTACGTTATAGTGTCGCTGCAAATTGCTTCTGCAACGCTTGCAACGTTTTGACGAAATGTATATACCCACAATTTTCGGTGGTGTATATAAGAAATAAAATCATGAAAAATTTTCAATTAGCTGCAATTGCAACAAATGAATGTTGCTCAGATGTGGTTATCCTTCGTATATGAACATCTAAAGAGTTAAAATAAAAAAATGTTCACATGTACTTTGCTCAAGATTTGTCTCCATGCGAAAGTCAGCGTCAGTTCGCTGACTACTAGAAAAAGGAGAAGAAAATAAATATCTAAATAAAGTAAAGAAAACAATTCTCTTTTTTTTTTTTGTTTTTTTTTTTGTAATATCTTATTAAAACAATTTATGGTAACAAGTAGCGGTGTAGCGTAAACATCAATTTTTTGAATGACTTTTAAACTTCCGGTACAAGGTGTATGAGCTCACTTTTAAAAATGCATAAACGTGCAATTTTCTGAGCTTAATCACATGAGAGCTTAACTAGTTTCGCCTTTTCTTTTTTGTTCAATTGCTGCCAATTAGTCTTAATTTTTCTCGTTGCATTAACTATTCTCAGTTCAGGAGGGCTTTTGTTATGAATTCATTCCTACTTTTCCATAAAACGTCGCAATCATTAGTGTACGTATGCTATTGTATTTATGTATCGTATTCATGGCTATGTACTGCATTGAAAATTTTTATTCGCTTAAAGGATAATGAACGCTTTACTGATTATGTTTTACACTTTTCCTTGAATGCTTGCATACAAAAAGGAATATTCTTCCGGAATTTCGTATCTAAGCAAGACACTTGCGAATTATGTGAAGTTTTTAAACCGAGTTACTTTAAAGCTTCTTATTTTTTTTTACACGCCCAATGTGGTAAAAGAAATGCGTTAATTTTGATCAGCCACAACCTTCGGACCCACTCATACGTCAACGTAAGCTAAACTTAGCAAACTTAGTCAAAGATTTCATTATTTTCCTTTTGCTTCTATTTTAGCAAAGCACGAATTAAGATTTGTCGCCATAGAAAGATTTTTTTTCATGAAAGCCCCTATGTATGGTTCGGCCTAAAAAATAAATCTATTGGTTGATTTACTACGAACAAATTTTCGTCATAAAATATTAAAAATGGTACCCTTCTGGCATATACAGTCTCATCTCTCATTAGAAGCCTTAAATGCGCATTTTTATACCAAATTATTATTATGAACGCGTTTTCATCAAAAAAATATTTAAAAAAATTTAACAGAATTACCATATAAAGGCTGAGTTTCCGTCGGAATGGTTATATGGCAAAGAGTTCAAAAAATTGCCCCATTCTATCCAAAGTTTCAGATTAATTTCGAAAGCCGAGATATTATTACTAAGCACTTTTTGTCAAGGAGTTCTACAAATTACAACTTTTTTTTCTTATTAGGGCGTATCAAAACTGTTAAAAAAAAAAGAATGTAAAAAATTGCGACCGGTAGACTGCACACAAGAATACGGGGAAGCTTAGATCGATTCAGAAAATAATTCCGATTCGGTCGGCATAATAAAAGATGGGTCTGTCTCAATCTACCTTCTGGACATTACAACCGACCGCATAAACTTAATATACCCTGGACCATAAGTGGCGTAGGGTAAAAAAATTGGTTGTTCTTTGACGATAGCCAGGTTAAGAATCACGACCAGTCGACCCGCCCGGATTCAATCCTTATTTCGGCAGAGATTGGTGTATAGTCGTAGCTGCAGTGAGTGCTCCAACGATATATGAAGTGCTTGGTCATAACAAAAAGAAAATAAATAATTTGTTTATGATTCTTTTAATCAGTCTTCTTTTCCCGGTTGTCCGTCTTCTTGCCTGAACAACACTGAAGGATGCGGGGTATACTCATTTTATCATAATGTCTGCAACATCCAAAATTATGTTCCACAGACTCTATAAAGTATATGAATTCTTGATCAGTACAGAATTCTGAATTGGTTAAGCCGTGTCCGTCCGTCTTTGCGGTTGTGTATCCGTGTGGTGGGTGTTGTTGACCCTCTCCTTGTCGCAAAAATCAAAATATCGATTTCAAATTTGGCAGTGACAGAGGATGATTTTACACGGACCGAGCCAAATTGGTCAGACCCCGTGCCCGCAGCGAAGCAAGTCCATTTTTCTAAGCAAAAATTTATTGATTTTTGCCCATTAGTCACAAATTATAAAAGATAGAAGAGTGAAATTTTTCACATTTACTTTACGAAAAACTCCAACATTTATGTGCAAAAATGGAAAATATCGGCCACGCCCACGCAAACTAATAAATAATTAAATTATCTTTTTTTTTACTTTTTTGAAATTTCATGCTCCTTAATCTTAAGGTAAACAGGACAGAATATTATTATTATTATTATTATTAACTTAGCTAGAGAATAAATTTTAACACTAAAGTCTTAAAGCACTAGCGTCTAAGGCTAGCGGATTTATTGAAAACACTACCGTACTTGAGATTTGAACCCACCACCATTGAGTTGTTAGTCGGGACTCTTTGCCTACTCAACTACTCCGGTGGATACAGAATGTTGAAGATTGTTTTATACATTCTGGCTGGAAATGCGTTCATTCTATGGTATAAATATGGTGGACGCTACGACCTGGATGGTGGATTCATTTTTTCCTAATAACACGGAGAGCAAAAGGCGAGAAGCTAAGTGTGTTAATTCTAAATTCATTATGGTGGACGTCACGACGTGATAGATTAATTTTTCTCAACAATACGCTTAGTGAAGTAAAAGACGAAAGATAAAATTTATCGCATTCACTTTTTATGGCAACAAATAAAAGCGTGGGGTGCCAAAGATTTTAATTGTGATGGGTACCCGAGATTTGGCGAGATCAGCCAAATATGACTTTCTTACTTATACTATAAAAGTCAGAAATATCATTGAATGAAAAGGAAAGGTGTTAGAGGACAATACTGTTCCATATGCAAAGGTAAAATAGTTATTTCTTCTATATAAGCGGACACCTACAATAAATAAAAAAAGATTTCTTTTAACCGTCCTAATGCTGATTACAAGCAGGATTTCACTGGGCCAAACGCAAGTCAACTGGATTAGTATGTGAGCTTTAAGTCAGCAAATTGGTTTCGAGGAAGTTATCAGTTAAAGTCGAATTTGAAACGAATTAGAATCAAATTTATTGTTCAATCGAATCGCACGCATCAGAGAAATATAACTGACTACGTGCATTTTTTATCAGAATGGATTAGATTGGTTTTTACTAGCGCAATTTCAAATTGCAGGCCAGATGGTAAGAGTTCACGAAACCGAACTTTCCATCTTTTAATCAAAATCAATATACTAATGAAACGTGAACACTGCAATCGAAATGCAAAAATACCAAAAAAGAAATTTGGTTTAACGAAAATCATTTTACCTTATACTAAAGTACTGCGCCGGCCAACTAGAAACGCTTACACTACGATTTGTTGAATCATCTGTCTTGTTTACCTGACGTAGGCTTGTTCTACGGCTTGCATCTTTCCCAAATTCCAAGAAAAGTTTTCGTTTGAAACGTCTTTGTTGACATAAGCGCCGACGGCCTTAGATGGCTGTGCTAGAGTTTGTCAAAAAAATCACTTCAGGAATATTAAGTTTCAAGGAAAATGTACTGAAAACTAGATATATTGTAACGGATCAATTCAGATTATTTCATTGTTAGTCCACGTTGCAGAATCGCCTACACATTAGAACAAATCCCAGAATGTCTATTTATGAGAACTTAACGCAGATTTGAAAAAATTCAGTGCACAATGTTTTTTGAAAACTGTTTAAAAAAATGACAGCTCTGTGAAACATTCTCGCTGACATATGTGCTATGGTGAAGTGATGACAACAAAACACAAACACATCATAAGAGAAAATAAAAGTTAAAGAAAGAATTTTTTTTAATTCGTTAATAAAAGAGGAGGAGACATCGAACTACATATTAAAGAGCAAATTTATCAAATTTGTGTAACAATATTAATATATGTATATATATATATATATATATGTATATTGGCTAAAAGTCCACTTTTTATTTTGGCCAATTTTAAATCCAGTTTATAAAACAAAAAGTTTTTTAATTTGCTCTTTTATTTATTTATTTATTTGTTTTTTTTTTTTTGTTTTGCGAAAAACGGTGTCAGCAGTAGCAGTTATGTATATATATATTTATATTTATAGACCAGAGTTTAACCAAAACCCCTAAGAAATAAAAAGAAAAAGAAAACAAACGTAGTCATATTATGATGTTTGTATACTTGTTCTCACACATGTATCGTGCATTAAGAGCGAAATACACTCGATCAGAGGTTCAAGTGTTCAACTTTCGATTTCATTATGAGCTAGAAAAACCAGTTTAAGCTTTCACAACTCAAAAGTTGCCAAAAAATCCTAAAGCAAAAAAAAAAACAATATATTTAAAGAGAGAGAGAGAGAGAGAGAACCAATGATTTCTTTTCGAACTCTCAGCTGATTTTTACTCTTTAAAGCCGACAAAAAAAAAAAAAAATAACTTGAAAGCCAGGCGTATGGCTTTTATTTTAAGCCAATATGCTCTTTAAGTGTTAAGAGATTCTCAATTACTACCGCACAACAGGCAATTCAGAAGAAGGCGCCATGAACGGCACTAGATAAAAAAAGCCAATAATAGTACGTCGTTGCCCAGCATAGCAATTGTTTATGTTTAACTAAGCAAAATTTTGAATCTTGTATGCTATTAACTTATAACTTAACTAAAACATAGTTTATTATTATTATTGCTACCGATGTTTTTGTTGTTATTGCTACCGTTGTTTTTTTCTTTTTTCTGTGTTTTGTTGTTTATCATCAGCTTAGCGAAATGAAATGATAAAGCTTTAGACAGTTGAGGTGCGATAAAAATACGTTAGTAATCAATTGCAACTCCAACAGCTTAGACACTCGTCGTCTGAAAACGCGTCTAGTCTTTCATTATATAATACGTGATCTATGGTTTTGTTTTATTTTGAAAATTATATTTATATATAATTGCGCTCCCCATTGTAACTGAGAGTTATTTATATATACAGAGGATAAATTTAATATATTCCATAACAATAATAACAACAAAAAGAACAACAACAATAACAACAGCAACAGCAACAGCAACAACAATAGCAACAAAAATTATTATTAACACACAATTTTTTATAGTGCTGTTAAAAAATCGTACGTGTCAAAATTTTCTTGTGGGCTTTAAACCAAACTTTTTAAAAGAATTCATTGAAATAAGAAAAACTAAATTCATGTTTTAAGCGTTCCTGCGCTATCTTTTAAGAAACAAAAACCAAAAAAATACAAAACAAGAAAAAAAACGGAACAAACCTATTTGCAAAAATATATCGAAACCTATCCATATCAGTCAAAATATATATATAAATATTTATATTTTATTTAGGAAAATCAAAACAAAAAAAAACCTTTTTTTTCTTTTTTTTTTTCTGCTTAAGAAAGATCGTTCAAACAAATCGAAAGTAATATCAGTTTTCTTCTTTTCGTATTAAACCATTATTTAAATTTTAATTAACTTTAAGTAGTTTTTTCGACAGTAATAATATTAAATCAATGAATATGCTTTTTTTATGTGTGTGTCATTGTAGATTGATTTACCTAAAATGTTGTTGTGTAATAATTGTTTCACTAAAATGAACGCAACAACAAATTAAAAAAGAAAAAAAAGAAAAAAAAAACAAAACCAATTTCTGAACTTTTTTTACATATTCAATATCCAAGAAGGACGTACATTGAACTTTACACCTGCATATAATATACACAAATATATATATATATATATATGTATATGTATATACATATATCCATATATACGTAAGGTAGTATAAGAAACTGAAGTGAGCCTCCATTTAAGACCATTTGTTCGTTTCACTCACATATATAACATATCAGTCAATAAAAGTCGTAGGATGACCTACACTTGTCGCCACTATTCTCGAGTCCGTAGAATTTCTCGATAACAACAACTCTCAAAGGAAATATGGCAAAACTTCATGACATTTTTTCTATTAGTTTTCAATTTACAGACAACTAAGTGGCGTTACTTTTGTTTTTGTAGCACAATGAAAAAATTTGAATTTCGTGAGTTGATAGAGAGAGCATTGTTTTTTAATGGAAGGAAATATCACTCAGGCTAAGCAATAGCTTGGCAAGTGTGGTTCGGACTCGACTCCATCGAGACAAAAGGTAGAGAAGTGATTTGCTGATTTTAAAGCCAGCCGTGCAAACACCAACGATGCCGAACGCTCTAATCGCCTCTGATTCGCCATATGTTTCAGAAAACTGAAAAAAAAAACATACACAAAATCGTTTTGGAAAATTGAAAACTAAGGTTTCTTGAGATAGCCGACACGTTAATGATGTTATAGAAAAGTGGAGTAGTTACTGTTTTGTACGAAGATTGGAAAACTCTGCTCGACGTCGATGCCATGTCTGCTCACTTTTGATGAAAAACAACAACATGTTTGAAGTTGTTTAAGAGAAATAAATATAATTTTTTCACGCAATATACGGCAGTGGATGAAATATGGATGCGTCGTTTGACTCCAGAGTCACATCGGCGGTCAGAAACCTGGACAGCAACCCACAAAAGTTGTCCAAAACGACCAAAAGCGCAAAAATCGACTGGCGAGGTAATAGGGTATGCAAGTTGGGATGCAGATGCTATAATAACCATAGACCAACTTGAAAGGGGACAAACGATCAATAATGAACATTAGATGGCATTGTTTGTACATTTGAATAACAAAATTACAAGAAAACCGCCAAAAATCCCATGAACTTATTGAATGATATTCTATGCCTAGCATAAAGCTCAAAATTTCTATACTACCTGATATAACTTATATATTTATATATATATATACATATATATATTTGGATAAAAGCATATTTACGTAATGCGGTGTTTTTAAAGGTTTTCGTAAGAAGTGTTCTTTTTTTTTTTCATTTTCCTTAATTATTTTTCTATGTACGCTTTTAATGATCAAGTAAATATAAGTTTTGTTTTAAAATTTGAAATAAATATGAAGAAAGGGACAGACAGAGAGGGAGGGTATGAGGGAAAATTGACAGTTTACGAACGTTTAGCGGAGGATGATTTTAGTTTATTTAAAAGTTAGAAAACAAACTATTAACGTAAGTAAATACTTTCTGACTTGCAGGGAGCTTAGCGGGAATGCCACCACTATTACTCATAATGATAGGCAAGTTAGTATGTGTGTCAGAAACATATTACGGAAGAGCCTTTTGTGCCAAACCAATTTTTCATAAAATCAAGCATGAGCAACGTTTTATGACAAATTTGATTAAAGGTTGGGAGATTGCCATTTAATCTTCGATTTGTCTCTGTTAGCAGGTTTTTTTCCCTTCACACCATGAACTTTAACGGCACCTTTCTATTTCCCTCCCACAGTTAAAAATGATTGACAAGTATTTTTATAATGAAAAACAGTCTCATTAGGAACATCTTTTTCAATAGCATCTTTTCCATAACCATATTCTTTGCGACTACCAAGCAACAACCCTCAATGTTTATGTCGTTCAAATGGCGCCTTTCTATAGTTTTAGGTCATCAATCTTATAGTAGGTGCATTGTCCCAATATACATGAAACGTGTAACGTCTAAATTTAAATGTCTCTGAGACTTTCTTGAACTTGTAAGAACCCCGAAGCTATAGTTGTTTGAAAGAAAACGTCACCTTCCACGAATCATTTGCTAAAACTAATCAGCATCTGCACTTCTGTCAAAAACCCAACCAAAAATATTTGAAGAACCGTGTCAAAGAAATTGATTGGTTTTCTTTGCAAAAAGAGATTATGATGCTATTGTAGAAGTAATTGGAGCCTTTAAATTTTTACATTCATCAGTTTTGTATGTTTACTATGCCGTAAAAGCTTCGAAAAAATCGAAGAAGTTTCATATCGCTTCCTGAAATGCATCGACATTTGTTGATTTCAGTCCCATGTCTGTGGCTGTCAAACCTTTCATTCAGGCCACATCACCGTCGATAGGCCGTGTGGAGATTGAAGACCACAATCTTTACATCGCATCCATCCAGTGTACAACTTTTTGTAAATGCGCAAAGCATTTTTGCCTGAAAGAAACGAAATCATACACTTTTGCTTTCGTATTCGAAATATAAGATCTAAAGAAATGGGTTCGAATTGATGCTCTTACTCATTCACATAACCATCAACACTTTCTCATAGCGCTGGCACAAGTCTTAGTATACGCTTAATTTCCAACATCCCCACTCATGCATTGAGTTCGTGTAATGGATTTTTAGAACTACTCTTAATGGGTAACATAAAGTCACCGCCAATAATAGCAATCATCGGGGTATCCGTTGGATTCGTTATGTCTTATGGACATTCATCAACGTATCAAACCGTTCCAATTGTTCGATAAAACAATAAACTCATAAACTCGTGGGAGGTTTATAAAGAACTTACGTTCACCAGACATTAATTTTAACGTTCAAAAAATTCCCATCAGAGTTGTTACAGCCCACACCGTTCTTTGCTTAAGTGCTAGACTTTAAAAAATCGAAAGATCAAAACAGATTAAAATATATGGCGAAAACGAAAACGAAAAGGGAAACAACAAACGCTGTGCCTGGCGTTTAGATAAATTTATTAGTAACTCAGGTTTCCTTGAATTTGTGAATAAATAAATTATGTTCAGCTTAGTGCGAAATCTTTACAGTCCCTTCTACATTATTTTGAAACGAGAGAAGCTTAAACTAATATCATCCTTTATACATACATAATATACTGCATTAATATTTATTTGGGCACAACGTTAATTAAAAAATAAAAGATCGCATACTACTTAAGTTATTATTATTATTTTATTACGTCACACATTTCCAATCATCTTTTGATAAAGTACTCATGACATAACTTCAAAAGGAAATGAATACGCCACCTGGCCCGCCTGGCTTCTTTACATATGGGTTTCTGATGAGCAAATGTTGGCTGTTGCGCCGGTCTGTTTTCAAAGCTAACCTAAGCATTTTAATAACAAAAATTTTTGTTTAACAAAATCATAGTAAAAAAAGGAGAAGTTTTCGATACTTTGTTAATCGAAGGGAAGTACTTGCGGGCGATTAGTTAATCCTTCAAGCTCTCCTACCCACAGTGAAGTGAAGGAGCTTCAAATCATTTTAGTCGTTCTAAAGAGCTTTTCTAAAGAAAGACTCACATACAAATTTCGTGGTTTATTTATAACAATCTGTGTTTGCAGCTTTAATCCTTCCCGTATGTAGCCTATAATATAAGGATTTCTTCTTCTTAATACACTTTAGCCATATCTGCCTACATATCCGCCTATCGTCTTAAATTGGAAATCTCAATATCATAGACATAGACCCGGCTTTCATTATGCCAATCAATTCAGAATTACTTGCTTTTGTGGGTTATACAGGTTTTGCAAAAAAAAAAAGTAATGCTCTGACTCATTATAAAGTTAAGTAGGCATGGCCGCTTTTTTCCTCTTTTGCAGAGGTACTACAGCACTGCCCATAAAATATACGTCCAAATTGTTGTAAATTTTTCTGTACTTTGTGAGCAATGAGCAAAAAACTAATTTTTTACTCCTTTTGAAAATCAAAGGTGTCCTCACTTTACGCAGTACTGTATACATGTCCTTCGGCCGATTGTGTCCATTATCACTAGCAGCCTGTATGCACGAACTTCGAATGTTTCTGCCAAATTTGAAGTCAATAGCTTCATTTTCGGGGCCAGGAGGATTTTTACAACAGACATTACACCGACGGACGACCGGACAGACGGACATGATTAAACCGATTTCGAATTTAACTATGTGAGGTCTCTAACGTTTTCCTTTCGGCAAGTTGCATATACCCCCATCCTTCCTATTAAACACCCTACACCACCTACACCACTTTGTTTAATACAATTACCTTTATAAGGATTTTTCATAATAAGGCGTTATGGTATAGTAGTAAGGCAGTAGTCTTACATGGTGGTGCTTTACGACTTTAGTCTTAGAATTTATTTCTCTAAATTAATAATAATAACATGTCAGCTAAAACAAGAAGAAGACAATTTTTAAGAGGAATTTAGAAAGGATCATTAAAGCAAAAGTTCCATTAAAGCGAGTAAGTCTTGCAAATCTGTTTCTGTGATGTTTTTAATTATTTATACTTCACTATGCCTATAATCACGACATAAAGATCCACTAATACCGTTCATTCCGTTTGCAACAAAGAAAAAGACATATCATATGTCTTGCTAAACATACGTTGCACCCATAGCTAAGCTAACATAACCACAAAACGTCATATACATATCGCCATAACGTTTGACTATCATTCCGTCCATTAGTTCCTTGGACTGTCCAAGTCCTGAACGGTGAGAGAGAGAGAGAGAGAGAGAAAGAGAATTGAGAATTTTGACATATTTTCTTACTTCCATGCAAAGAGGCTTTGATCCATCTTCAAATACGCACGCATTACAAACAAACATTTAAAAAAAATCTTATCAATAAATTTCAATATAGCGTAAACGACGATCAGTCTGATTGGAATGCCACAAACAACAACAACAAGCTTTGTGACCCGTTTCTTGACAAAACATCGTTGACTTATTTCTTTACTTCAATTGCTTCTCATTTTTTTGGTTTATGTACCCTCAAGAGGGATGACTTCTTAAGTGTTATCTACTTAACAAACTGTCTCAAATAAATGTACAAATGTTTGGTAAATAGGAATTTTGAAAAATTGCACAAAAACGCAACTGAATACGCAATACTTCAATACCACAATCTTGCCACCAGACTTTACCATTTGCGACTGACATAACAACATTGACAAAAACAAAAAAAAAAAAAAAAAAAAAAAAAAAAAAAAAAAAAAAAAAAAAAAACATCAAGCAAATATAAACAATTGCGGTCTTATAAAAACGAGAAAAAAAAATGTTTGCCTTGGATCGAATCTTCGACTCTCGTTCGCTACAAACACGATAAGAAACATCTGAAAGTCTGCATACTTTGTTGTGATGTAAACGATTCATAAATTGAGCGATTAAATTAACCTTCGTCTCGAACAGTTAAATAATTCAGTTCTATAGCTAAAGACAATGTCAATTTAAAATTTGTTTATACTTATTGTCATTATGGGCGGACTAGTTTTGATAATCACTTCAACTCTGGAAATTTCCAGATGAGATAATGGATTTAAAATTAAATCAAACCAAAATCGGATCGTCGTACGTGGTTGATTGAATGCATATCAGAGGCGCACTTGTGGTGCGCTGCAAACGTAATGATAAAGTTAGCATGCCGTTACACTTCGGATGACTGAGAATAACCAATTAATCGCTTTGGCGTGTGACATTACGTTAAGCCGGCAAACAAGTTAACAGACAGCAGCAATTGTTTTGTTTTTCTATTAAATATTAAAATTCTTTTATCCAACGTGCAGTTAAGAGTTATAATCTCTGACCTGATAATAAAACATAGATGTCGCTGACAAAACTGTCAAACTTTTAGGCAAACCAAAAAAAAAAAAAAAAAAAACACGACTAGAAGTCATGATGGATTAATTTAAAAATCGCTCAACAACTATCTTCACCTTAACGCCAGTCTTAATAACAATCATGTACTGACGTCGTAATAAATTTAAAATCAATTTGTATAAGTGCGACATGTGTGAACAAAGAAGATTTCACAAGTCGCACGTTGTCGTTACGCTCGTAGTTCTATTTGTTTTTGTAATACTACTCATCATAAAACAAGTATTGGAGTCCTTTGTTCCCGTTATAAGCTGAAAGCTAATCAATAATCAATAAACCTTGAATTGGCAAACCGTTCACAGTTAAATATTGAATATATTTATAAAGTAACACAAAAGCGCAAATCTAAAAGGAACAATTGTAAATATCGAGTTTTGTGGACTTGAACGATCTTTAACAGAAGGTTGCCGCATGCAATACTCTTTTCATTCTCAGAAATGCGAAACCAAAACTCAGCAAAGTTTTCATATATATATATATATATATATATTCATGATCAACGTGGAATTCTGTGCTGTTGTAGCTATGTATCCATTCATTGTTATAAACTCTATATATATATATATATACATCAGCCTTGGTAGAAAATAAGCAGAATGAGTACGGCTCTTGTAAGACAGCCTTCCGGGCTAATTTCTTAAAAGATTTACGTTTACTGTTTCTTCGTCTTTCTCTGAATTAAGTTTTTAGATTTATTTGCTAATATGCTCAAGTAGATAACTTCACAATTCAGTTCAAGTCCTATTCAATTTCAAATCGTGAACTCTACACATAATCAGCGATACGAACAGACAGACGGTATGGTAAAATGTGTTGGCTATCTGACGACAGTTGGGCAGATCAATGAAATGAAAGGATCTGTTATGTTCAACACTTTTTACTCAAAGTTGTGTTGTCTTAGTCAATTTGTTGTGATAGTTGAATTGCGGCATTTAATTAATCAACTAAGAGCATTATATCTTTAAGAAAAAACCGGTCGATTTTGAATCATAAAACTAAAATACTGTCGCCTCTCACTCTCTCTCTCCCTCTCCCTCTCTCGATTGTTGCGTTGGGTTATGAATCGTAATAGATCCCTAAATCGCTTCACACAGCGATTGCATAAACATGTAGCCTTGAACAAAGAAATATAAAAATATATGAGATAATAAAATAAACATTTATATATAAAATATATATACAATAATAAAAAAGAATTTTTATAAATACTTCACAAGAAAATCCTTTTCTATATCTTTCCGAACAACTACACAGTTAGTTGACTTTAGCATAATCGCCATAGATACTTGAAGTCTACGTATTGTTTGGAACCCATGGCAACTAACTACTTGGCAACTAAGCTGAGACTTAGTCAACTTAAACTTGACATGATCAAATGCGATTTATCGCTGGCAAACTGCTACACTTTATAAAAGCTAATGATAAAGTTGGCCTTAACAAACTGAACCATTAAAAGAAAAACGAGCAAAAATCCGTATACAACTTTAACTAAAAAACTTATAAGTCCATTACCTTCGGATCGAATCTTGAAGTTACGCCACACCGTTAATTTCTGATTAATAGCGAATGTGTTAGGAGGGACGATTATTTTTAATGATCGTGATAAATATTTGAACGAAATTTCATATTAATAGCAAATTTGTTATAAACAAGAATTTAATCACTGAACAAGATTTATTGAGGAGATCGAATTCGTAATTACTTTGATAGTATTTAGGAGTGTATACGAGCCTTTCTTAACTTTTAATTATGCATATCAAAAAGGCGTTCAATCTCACCTGTCAGTAGCATTCCTTATGACTGAGATTAATGAAGAAACATAGACAGACATATCAGTGTACATACATATGAAGTGACGAATAGGCAAATCAGCGGATAAGAACAAAGATGGTGAACGGAGTGCAAGAGTGGTAAATGGACAAGACGAAGACCAGATGGATGATTGCATAGGAGATCGAACAGATGGAGCAATGAATGGACGAGTAGGAGGACAACGAACAAATTGACCTTCGGGCAAACGGATGGATGAGCGGAGAGGCTGATGATGAGGCGGATAGAAGAAAGGACTGACAGGGCGATGAAAGAATGGGCCTATTCACCGGCCAGCTGAGGGACATACGGACTGAAGAGTGAATTGTTGGCTGTGAAATAGATGCGATAATGAAGCGATAGACAAGTGAACAGAAGTACGAAACGTATGTTGACATTTTGAAGAAACCTAATCAAAATTGTGTCCGGAAACAAGTGAAAAGAGTCTAGTAAGCCTCGAGCCACCGTTAAGTAGCCTACGCCACTACGCTTAATACAGTCGTTTTCATAACGACTTTTCAAAATAAGGCATTACATGAAAAGCGGTGGAAACTATACCCCGTTCCACCGTTAAACCATTTTGAATAGCGTTCCTCCTCAGGCCAACACATGTCGCTGTATCAAATTGCGGACAGAGATGCTTAAATAAATACAGAAAATGATTGTGAATCGATCGGCATAATAAACATTGGATCCATCTCAACTCCTTCTGGTTGTTGCATACATCCGCACAAACTTAATATAACCTTACACCACAAGTAATGTGAGGTATAAAAAAGATATACCCTATTTTCCCCTACTATGTAATGTTGAATGGGCGTGGTTGAATTTTTCCGTTTTTATACGAGCCTAGTATCGCCCGTGGGATGCATTTGGAAATTTTTATTGTTACACCTTTTGTGATATATGAGCAGTGACCAAAAAGAAGAGCTGTTCTCATTTTATGTTCTACCGCAGGCGTATTCTTTTACCGATGTGATCCATTTTCAACAACAAGGCTGCTCGTCCAAGCGCTTTCGATATATTTTTTCTTAATTGCTTCGACCGAAAGAATTTTTACCACACAAATCCATGCAGTTGAACAAATAAAAAGACATACACGTTCAAATCGACCAAGTATTTGATACTGATCAGGAATATATACATAGGGTCTCTAAAAGTTCTTTCGCAATTTTATACTCGATATTGGCTATAAAGGAAATAGTTTCCTTTCTCATATATATTTTCATTTGTGTTATAAATTTGCTACAATTGGTAGAAAGTATTTGAAATTTAGCTTCGAAGAGCTACAATCTTTTCATTTTCACGCAGTTGTGATTTAAGACTATTTTTATGCGGTGACATTCGTAAGAAGAATTTGGTAATATATGCAACAAGTTAAAAACTTCAAATATAAAAATAAAATAGGGAGTGAATCGTCAACATGTTCGGCCCTTATATGATATTTTTCGTGTTTTATGGAATACAATTTTTTTTTATAAATTTATTTAATCTATTTAATCCGTCGACTTGATGAAAACTTTCAATAAATTTGTTTTTTTTTTTTTTCTTAAACGAACACTAGACAAAATAATAATTTAACCCAACTTATATTCATTTATACTTTCAGTTGTTTTTTTTTTTTTTTGCTTATCGCACGTGGATCCCCTTCCCAGTAGATGCAATAGAGATAATCACTTGCTAACCAAATAATTGCTGCTGCATATTACAATACATAGATATAGACTCAAGGCAAACTTAGATACACACGCACACCCGTCAATACACATATATATATACATATATATATATATATATATATATATATTAATACATATATATATATATTTATATATATATATATATATATAACTCAAAAGCGGCAGCCGCAATGAGGCCTTTTATCTTAGTGATTGCTTGGGTGTGTAGTGTCCTTACGTTTGTTAGGGCGATACCCTTACCGACAGCTGAAAGTAATCAGGAATTGGATATGTTGCAGATTCCGCTTCCAAATGGCAAGGTAAGCAAAACAACCATTTACTATGCGAATAAGCTAACAAACTAACAACTAACAAATGAATGACTAAATTATTATGTAAACACAAATCGAAAATGAAATTCAAATAATATCTATGTATACATATATACATATATACATATATATGTATGTATTACTGTCCATAATATATGGGCATGTAGGCAGACATACACATGTTAGGTTTTTCAACATTTTAGCATTGAACTCGTGCTTACTGCAATTCCTAATTTTATATTAATTTGAGTCATCGTTAAATCGAAAAATAAATACTTCCTTTTAAGTATCTAATAACAAAAAATGTAGGTCTTTGGATTTGCGTGTCTCTGCGCAAACACTCATAGACATACTTTTTTTTTTGTATGAGCGCAATGAAGGCTTGCAAGACAAACCAGTTCCTGCTTTTAAAAAATTGATAGTTAAGAAAATTTTCCAAATAATCGAAAGTACTTTTCCATCTAGTAAAAAAAAAAAAAAAAACGTGTAAGCATAAAGCTTTTTAAGCTTACAGCTGCTGACTATTTATTTATTAGCGTACCGAAGCCGGTTTTCTTTTTCTGTACAAGGAAAAAAAAAAAAAACAACACTTAACGCCACACTTAAAATCCACCTCCTGTAGTTATGAACAAACCTCTGACATACAGAGTTTTTTTGTTTTTTTTTTTTGTTTCCTTACTCTCGTTTGTATGTATTTAGTTACATACAATTGTTACATATTATTGTTATTGTCACGTCACTTTATCAATGCATAAACATATAACAGATTAAGTAATCGAAAAAATATTAAGCCTGCTATTAGATTTTCTTAAAAAAATCTTATCTCGATGAATACAAATTTAATGAATGGCTTATACATACATTATACATATCGTGACTCTGTAAAGGCTTAATACTTTTTTGACTAATTCATTATAATGCATAATTACGAAGCTTTTCGATATTTCATATTTATCTTTTGTTTGTATTTTCCTAACAAATTGTACTTTACTTATGCCGAGTAAACTGACTAATTCTTTTATATATTATATAGAGACATATGATTGTAATGAAAAAAAATCTATAATTCATAAAAAATACAAAGTGCAAATAAAAACAACTATTAATCTTATAATTAAATAAAACACAATTTAAAGGTATTGACGGAACGACAAAGTCCATACATTTGCGCCTTCTGAACCGGTTAACCGAGGAATTTATTTTTTTTTTTAAATCTCCTTCACACATAATACACGCAACGTGTAATCAAAATCAAGCGATAATCGAACGCAGTATAAATGATCGCATAAATCGCATAAATTTTTCAGAAAAATCCAAATAAAGTGAAGAAGATTTCATTTTTATTAAAAAAAATTGCCATTAAAATGCATTGTTTTTGAAAATCTAAAAATTTTCCTAAAAATTAAATAAATTCCATAAAAAGGAGAAAATTAAAGTAACTGAAGAAATTCAGTTAATTTCCGTTTTCAGAGTTTTTCAAAACACAATTTGTCACCCAAGCAAACTACTCTTAACAAGTCGGGCCTTAGTCACGACACTTCTTATGAATTATTTTTTTTTTTAAGCAGTCGGAACATTTTTACAATACATTTGCTTCTAGCGATATAGCCTACCGAACGTTCCACTAAATGACACTTGTATCGCATCTTATCGAATAGTAATTTTTTTTTTTTTGTTTCACCCAACATACATATGTACTCGTGGAACGCATCGAAATGAAGTTTTGGATCGTGTACAGTTAATGTATTAAGAATTATTGATCGTATGTACGTACGTCCTAAAGAAAATTGATGGGCGAACAGACAGACGCACACTCGAACATTAGATGACACTTGCATCGATGGCAATTTTTGAATGTTGCAAATGCAATGTTAAAGCGAACATACCTCTTTCAGTGCTGATTGTAACAATGTTTACACTTAAGTTGAGATGATAATTGCGAGTAATTAGTTTGTAAATAAACTAAATTTTCTAATTTTTTAATTTCTAAGAAAATAAATTAACGCGCTGTGAATGAAATTAACAAATGACAAAAAACAATGATTAAAAACAATTAAGAAGAAGAATGACCGTAGTTTTAGAAGCGAGACTCTTTCAGATTTCGAAAAGTAATGATTTTCAGAAATGGGATAATCCTTGCTTTGTGAAAATGAAAGACATTTTTTTTGAATTTATTTCAAAGTAACGCACATGTTGCACAAATGCAAGCGCACTATGCCACACAATGGGTTATCAAATCCTCACGTTCAGCATAATTAATCGATCAACAAAGGTGCTGCCAACACGATAGACTTGAACTTGCACTATCGGCAACCGGCAACCAAAATAATTTGACCCGCTTCCCCTTTTCCTCTCTAAATCAAGCTCTTCACATACCTTTGGCAATATAACTCTTTGGCTACATAGTATTAAGCTTGTGTTTGTTTATTATGCTTTAGATATGTTATGTTGCATTGTTAGTTTTTTAATGTATAACCATGTTAATGCGCTATTATCGCTTACATACACGTAGGGCTGCAGTCATGCGATAGCATAGTTAGACTTACGTAACGGACTGTCTTCTACATTGCGTTAATATATGGTTACAATACTGTACAAAACGAAATTCCGTAAAATATTTCGAAAGTCAAGAAAATGCTGCTTTCTCTGCCGCTGTCGTTAATACGAAGACGTTTTACATAGAGAGCAATTGATGAGTGAAGTGGAAAAAACAATTACCAGAAAATCGTAAGGGGTAAAGGGCTGACAGAAGTACAGAATGAAATGTGATATCCGTAACTTGTTTGCTTAAACCAAGAAGGGTTGAAGGGATCAATGAAGAAAGTCCAGCGAGTGCAGACAATCTCGATAGGGTGAGATGTTGTGAAACGCTAAAACTCTAGCTTCTGTAAATAGGTTTCTATAACTTTTTGTAATGCATACCATGTCTTTCGTAATGTCGAGACGACGCAGTTCTTATCAATTCAATGCACTCAGTTTGTGCCTTGCATACCTGCGGATGTGGACTATGTAGCGGTTCAGAAACCTTTATGTCTCTACTTCGACTTTAATCTATCACTGGCGTCTTAACAATTCTGCGAAAATGTTAGAAGGCTTTTTCTGTACTATTCCAATAACAAGCTGGACGTGACCTATATTTTGACAGTGTCCTTAAGGGATTTCAATGTTATAAACTATAAGAAAAGAATTGCAAAGGCAGTGTTTCCTGACTGCGATAAGGTAATTATCCAACTTTCTATCCCACTAATAAATCCATAAAAATCTCCTTTGCATTAAACTTTCAGAAAACTACTATCTCTCTGCTGAAAAGCCATCTTAGTCAACCATGTAAATGTTGAAGACAAACTAGATCCGTTTCTTAATAGATTTTGTAACATTTTACATTGATCTGTGGCTATTGCTGCTCCTGTAGAACAATTTTCGCTTTATAACTTCCCTCCATCCAGGTTCATAAAATAGTTAGTAATGTTGACAAGTAAAAAAAAAAAAAAAGACGTCATTCCACCAAATTCCACAAATACAATAAATACTACCATTAATTACATTCATTGTTGTTTCAGACGCGGCAAACATCGCCTACCTAGTATCTAAATAGAATTGACCTTGATGTACTCAACAGAGAAATTAATTCCAAATGTTTGAATTACTTCATTACCGCTTTGCGTCTTAATGACGCCGACTCGGTTGATCGGTCCCTTATTTGCGAAACGTTCGCAGAATCTTCGCAGCAGCCTTATGGGCAGAATAACTTTACACTTATCGATCATTCTCCGAATTTTGTAATTTTTGAGGACGAGATGAAAAATGGCTTCCTCATATATTCAGCAGGTCGGGCAAGCATTCCTTCATTCATGTTGAGTATCTGTGCATCTCTCTCTTTTATTTGAAATCTCTCTTTTATCGCAACGCGTTTTCTGGTCATCTTCAAGCCGATGTGATCTAATAAAACCTTCGACAGGATTCATCACAATTTGCGAATGCTGAAACTTGCTCTAATGGGTTTTCTTCCTTATTTTCTGAATTGCATTGCTTCGCATTTCAAGCATAGAGTTTATAATATTTCACTTAAATCCGCCATATGGAAAGATACTATTGTCTGCTCGGAAGTTCCTCCAGGCAGCGACCTGGGTCCTCTCCTTTTTACTTTCTATTTTAATGACATCCCATCAGCCCACATACGACACTCGAATGCTTTTAGGTATTCGAACGATGTCAAATTGCTTCTATCATTTAACACGTGTCAATATTCTCGCGTCCTACACTCTGACTTAAATTTAGGTAGGGAATGGTGTGTCTTCAACTTCAAGTCGCTTAATCGGAATAAATGCAAAAAAATAACATCCGGCAGAAGTGCACTTCGTACATATATTCTATTGCATTCACCAGGTCCGCTGTATCGACGATGTATCCTCATGTCAATTGTGTTTTAACCTACATGTTAAGCACGTAGTCAATAAGGTGAAGAGCCTTCTTGGGATTATGAAATGATGTTTTAGGAAATTGATGGACTCGTGTCGTACGAAGACACTATTTACTAAGCTTAACCTAGCCAATCCTAGTATATATTTGGATAATGTAGTGTCCGTCCTGGCAGTGTTATATTGACTCTACGAAATTCGCCCGCAAACAGTCCTTCCAATTCGCGCAGCGACCTCTTCGGTGGCATTCGAGTCACAATTTGCCATCGTACGAGCAGACGAGCATCGTACCTAGACTATTGCGTATCGATTTCCCTAGTCTTGTGAAACGTAGACGCACTTTGAACATAATCCTGCCGATCAAGTTACTGATTGGCGGAATTGATTCACTAACGCTTTTAATTCCTTTTGTAGAGTGTCCAGCATTTATCCTCTGGTTAAACTTAATTTATAGACCTACGATCTTGCTGCAGCCTCATGAATATCATCAATAGAGATTTGAACGATACGCACCACTTATTCTCCTTATCCGATTCATTGTCTAGAATTCAACCCGTAGTGTATAGCCCGCGTTAATGCGTCTATATGTAATGTCGTTCGTAAATATTTATCCATCAATGTATCAATGTATTCTTTATTTATTAAGTTATTGGACATTATTTCAAGTTTCGTAACTTTAATTTTGAAATCTCCCTTTCATTTATTTCTTTACTCTTCTTCTCTCTCGGAAGATAATCTTAAGTTTATCGACCTACATGTTCATAGTACTTGTAGTTTCATATTGTATTGTATAAAACTAGCAAACTAACAACTAGCAACTAGCAGATTATGTTAATTAATATCTGTTGCTATAATTACATAAAAAAGTAAATCAACTGTTTTTATATATAAGTTGTGGCTGAATATCGAAATAGATTGAAGTTTAAATCGTTTAATGAAAGTATAACCAAATCTACGTTATCTATAACCCAGCAGTATGAATCTCATCAAAATATATTAGGAGATGGAAAATTAAATTTCTGCCTTCATTTTAAGTGAAGAATATTTGCCTGTCTTTGCTTTTTGTCAAATATTTCTTAAAAGACAATAAGTACAACTAATAAATATCCAAAAAAAGTCTTTCAGGCTGACGACACTTGATTTCATTGTTTCTCGTTTTCTTTCATGCAGGTTAGAAGCCAACATTAGAATATCATAGCAGTGGGCATGAAATTTGAAATCGACTTAGTCAAGCCAGTCGAGATTAGAAAATTTACACAACACCTTTTCGGAGAACTGAACTGCAAACGCTGATAATGGAATGATCGACATTGTCACAAGTGTCTATTAAAATTTTCATACCATCCGACCTCGTGATAAGAATCGAAAATAGGCCACAAGACGAATATAACTGTAATCGTTTCACTTTCTCTTAATATAATATTCTAACTTAAGCCACCCTGTAGTGAGATTACATTTCTATCCAACTCCTTTTGAAATCGAGTTTACATCACTGAGTTATGCTTTTTATGACAGAATAGGTTTTTTTTCACAATTCTTAGGAGATCTGTTTACAAATTATTTAGAGGAACTTTTATTAACAATATTTCTTCTAGTGTTACCCTTGGACATTAAGTTTCAATCCTCTTGACTTGACTGACTTTGTCATCTGCAAATACTCTGCTCACCCACGATTTTAGAACCAAGTTATGAAAATTCCATTTCCTTTTTACCTGTGAAATTTTCGGCGAATTTCTCTAAATCTCTCCATGTGGCACCAATTGCTTTCTTAAAATATCTAAGACTCATTTTAAGAATTGTGAGAGGCTATCATAGCAATATATTAAATTTTTATGCCCCTCAAGGGGCAACATTGTGACACATTAGATTTACCCTTCCTTCTATAACAGATAGAAATCGGTGCCAGCCGCACCATTAAATATATTTCTTCCAGGCTATCGTTAAATTCGGAAACGATATAACTATCTATCATCTCAAATGTCCCTCTGTCTGTCTGTCTATCGGTAGTTTTTCTGAAAGCTCGTATTACTAAGATTTGAAAGATAAAACCCTTGATATATATAATGGTAACTAACGGAACACGTAACTATATTGAACAAGACTATTGAAAATTTTAAAAAAATGTCATCCCTCTACGAGCAGACGTCTTTAACGTTAACACGTTCACGGAAAGTAAAAAATTATCTGAAACGATAGTGAATTTATATTAAAATTGATATCCGAAATGATATCCGAAATATGATTGGATACCATTTTCGGAGGATAGTCGGAAGATCATATTTAAAATCAAGCATTCGCGATTTTTCATTTGTAAACAATAAAAATATTCTGAACATGCCCTTACATTGTTCCCATATTTAATAGAAATTTCTATTATTTTCTATTGTATAAAGATTCAGTTATACAATATATGCGAAAGGAAACGAAATCTAATAATATTTTTTTTTTTTTTTTTTTTACATTTAATCGTTTATTACGATGCATGATATTTTTTATATTGGGTAACCACGTTCAATTATTGCTATACTATGCTATGCTATGCTCGAAAGATCAAGTTTTTCTTTCTTTTTTTTTTACTAATATTAACTTACTCGATACGTAGCCAATCCATTCACCAAACATACAAGCAAACGAGACTAGCCGCTCAAGGAGACAAAGACTCGATTTTCAGGTATTTTTATGTATGAATTTCGCATTAGATATATGGGTCTCTGTGTTATTGTGTGAATTTGTCAGGATTTGTGTTGCATCGATTGAGTGCGGACGAGAAAAAAAAAAAAACAAAACTTGCCTGTCTACTGACAATGCTTATTATGTTACTTTTCAATTATACGCACCGTATTACTTTGTCTATTACGTACACACTTAACAATTACAATATATAACATAATTTTTTTTTCTTTGATTGTTATGATGTAATACTAAAACAATGCAAATTAAAAACCAAAATTCTTATTGAGGAAATTTTTTAATCTATATAAAGTATGTAAAGTGAATTTAATGAGTTCCTTTCCTCCTGTTAGCCACTCGCGTATTTACGGTTCTAAACGCCAAATACTATTTATAATATCCGGCTGATTTTTAACCGGTGCCTAAAATGGAATTTTTCTTTTAAAAATATTTTTATTTTGGATTCTCCTCCAACATGACTTATTCGATAGTTGAGGCAACAATTGTCTCTTCACGACAAGTCTTACTCTTGCTTCATGAAGATTGTAACAAAGTATTGAAAATTGACTGCAATTTTCATACCCTACTCTGGTTGTGGTGCAGCAGTATATTAAGTTTGTGCGGATGTGTACAACATCCTGAAGGACTTGAGGTAGATTCATCTTTTATTATACCGATCCATTCAGAAAGTGATTCTAAACTTGTCTGTCTGTCTGTCTGGGTGTCCGTTTTCTACTCTTGTGTTCAACCTACAGGTTGCAATTTATGAAATACTTTGATGAAATTTCGTACAGCGACATACTTTAGCGCAAGACCGAACGCAATTGAAAATTGTTCGGATCGGACCACTTTTTCGCCCTTTTCCCATATAACGCCTTATTTTGAGACCACGTTATATGCATTAAGCGTAGCAGTGTAGGGTGCTTAATAGTGGGCAAAGGCAAAATAGTAAATATATAATTTATAAAAATAAATAAAAGTAAACAGAAATTGTTGGGTGAAGATGAATACACAAGATTGTATTGAAATGTACACGTATAAGGACATATTTTTAGTTTTCAAATCGCTATTCATACGATTTTCATATGTAACCAGTTTTTTATAAGAGGAGATGTCGTTGTTCATTTTGCGCTGTTTTTAAACTGTCAGCATAGCGACATAAAACGTTATTACGGCAATAACTCTGGATAAATATAATAAAAGCTAGGGGATATGCAAATATGGATCCGCATACACTCGCACATCGCAATCCAAGTGAGTAACGTTCACTATAAGGCTGCAAGCTTTGTTTGAGTGCGACAGTTGCTCAACAAACCCATTTTCTAAGAGAAAAAAAGAATCCGCGAGGTGGATGGATAAGAAAACTGCTTACCAATAAAAAATTTGTTTTTCTTTTTGTATTTAATTATTACGCCTTTTTCACTTTATGTAAAAAAAAAATATGTATATAATTTTTATAATACATCGATCAATAATTACCAGGATTAGGTTAGAGAAAAAAATCTTTTCCTTCCTGTTAATGCAAACTTCGATTTTCTTCATTAACATGATAGACAACAAAAAAGATGGAATCAGTTAACGCTTCGCTAACATGTTTACGCTTTTTTTTACAAACCGATTTTTCATACAAATCGTCAGTCTCCACAATGATCTCATCACTTGAGCTAAATCCTTTGCAATTTACAAAGAAATAACATTGAAGCGTAGAAAAGCAGTTCGAGCGCCAATTCATGTAATTTTCCTATGGTTGACATCGACTTGTTGTGCGGTGCATTTGATCAACTGTGCGTAAACGCCACATTTATTTGGATACCTCATGTCTCATGCCCACAGCGTTCATACGAAACAGTGAATACACTGCCTTTTGATATTTTAAGAAAATCCGCCATCTCTTGTATCTTCACTTTTCAATTATTGATAACAATTTTCAGGATTTATTTAATACCCTTTCGTTTAATCACCTCTTTTGAGCGTCCATTGCGTTTAGCATAATCGGCGTTCGTACATGTGTGTTGTTTAAGACCATTCATAGATTGCTGTTCTCGGACGCGGACACTTTCCGTAATGCTTTTCAAGCCTACACTGAATTTAAACCGTATTTTCCCTCATCGAAACATCCCACGTTTAGTTAGTCAACGCATGACAATGGGATAAAATAACAAAAATAGCGTCACTTAACCCGCTATAACTTGCTTGCAAACAAATGGTCAATGTGGCGCGAAATTTTGATATGTGTCGCTGCAGTCTGAGTGCTTTTCAGCAATGATAGGACTTTGTGGTTAGAAACGTTGTCCCTTGATTTATTGACCAATATGTTCGAAGGTAACCCTTTTATCATGTCTACTAAACCAGCATTTAATAAATTAAAATAATATGTGAAAGAATCTCTCCAGAAGAGAACCCCTAACAGTTACCGAAATCGTGAATTGCGAAACGGTTCGGAGATTATAAATATCGCTTAATTCCACGTCGATTAAAGTCTAGTGCCTAAAGCCTGTGTGTTTGAAAATATTGATTAAGCGAGAGAGGAAGCAAATTACAACACCATTGCTTGTACAATAAGAAATTTGAAGTGGTTTTCAATTGATTGTCTTAAATATTTATAAAAACTATATTTAATAATATGAGCATTATATTATAAAAGCCAATAAAAGCAACAAAGAGCACCAACAAACAGCAAACAAACATAAACAGCAATAAAAAGAGTAATTAAGGTACAAGTTTTATAATAAATTCATAAATATAATGAAAAAATGTTTGTTAAAAAATTCAACATATAATAAATAAATTGTGATATAATATGAATAATAAAGCATTTATAGAGTCGTAAAATTGAAAAATAAAACGCTTTCGAAAATGTTTGTGACCTTAACCGATATATAAAATAAAAAAAATAAATAATCTTAACACTTATCTGCGATATTGAACGCTATTTGAACGGAATCATGGCAAACCTGTGGAGAAACCTTAAAAGTTTCAACTTCAACTCACTTCATTTCTTATAACTTGTGTTGTATCGCAAACGCTACGGGGAAGGGACAATTTTAATACAAAAGTTATATTGCCCTCCGCAGGAATCTTAGGCAACCACCATGGATGTTTAATCGATCAATCAATACGACCACCACGCATCATGCTCCCAAGTTGTGTTGTTGTGTTAGGTACTTTTTATACCTTACACCGCTTGTGACACGGGCTATATTAAGTTTGTGCAAGTAAGACCCAGAAGAACTTACGATAGACCCCACCTTTTATTAAGCTTGTCCGTCCATATGTCCGTCTAATGTATGTTCATGTATTTTTATATTCAGCTCTGGGATCGGAATTTTTAAGACATTTTGATGAAATTCGATACACTGGCGTGTCTTGGCCCCAGGAACAACGCCATTGAAAATTTTTCTCGACTTCTCTCCATATAACGCCTTATTTTGAAAAATCATTACACGGGAAAAAATTGCAATTTTTCAAATTTAATGCGACAAGTCACTGAGTAATAGTATTTCGACATTTTCCCAATTGGCATGAAAATTTTGGTTCAGGTAACAGAATTTTTGGAGCCACCTTCTCATATAACCGTTCCTACGACAACTGAATGATGAAAACGTATAATTTTCAGTATTACATGATGAGTATTGGCTTATAATAGTAAATTAACGCAAAAGTCAGCCTTACCGAATTTGGACTATATGGGTCTATTTTTTGGATACCACCGCATATAAGCATTCTCAGGAAATGTAAACGCTTATATGCCAAAAAGGCTTAATTGTTGATATTTTATGATGAAAATTTATTCATGAGAGTGATTTGACTTAAAAATTAAGTGGATCATATTTTACCCATATGGATTTATTTCCTGGACCCCATTCCTTCTCCCCAAGACTTCTCATGAATAGTAAGCGATTCGGAAAAAGGTTTAAAATTTTGTGACAAACATTGGTCCTTAGTAGTAATTAAGCAAAAAAATTAACTGTAAGAAATTTGGATCAAATAGATCTATTTTTTAGAAGCTATTATGTGTAAGACTTATTGTGGAAAGCAAACCTCTATATGGAGAGAAAGTATAATTTCTAGTTTTCTAGAACGGAAACTGAAGCATAATAAAACTTTTGGGAAGCAAATAAAGTTTGCTCAATTTGGATCCAGATCATATGATATTATGAGCATCTTCCGGTATGCGAACGTTCTTGAAAAGTGTGCCTTTGCATGAAAATAATGCGCAATTTTTGATGTATTATTACAAATGAGCGAATAACTGCGCTTGGGGAAGTGGCGTAAGATATTTATTGGTAGCTTTGCCCGACTATAATGTCCGTCCTTGTTTTTTAGATGGATTAATTTTATAATGTTTAATTAATATAAAAATACGAATTCTTCGGATGATAGGATCGGAGGTCGATGCGTCTTAAACTTTTTATTGTTACACAAATATGTAAATTTTTCATGTACCACGACCCTTAGTTTAATTTTACAAAACTTATAATAACATTTTGTATCGTTGCGTATATGGTATGACAAACATAAAAATTTTTTGCATATTTTCTCCACTACTTACGAAAGAGATGACTAACACATTAAACGCATCTTTTCCACTACATTCATTTCCTAATACAAAAATTCGATTGAAATTTAAATTAAAAGCTTTTGTTTAAAAAAATCCACACAAATGTAATCCAATGATTTATTTATTATTCACGATGCCCATCCGAAAAAAATCATCAACTATATGCGTATATATATATAGATATAGCAAACAAATAAAACCGAAAAGACATTGCATTCGATTTGAAATGAGTCGTCGTTTCGCTTTAGAACATCAAATAATAAATTGCATGAAAAATGTGTGACAATACTACAAATATTATATAATACTCTACGCAAGCATAAGCAGCTCATTGTAGAATTGCAATATAACATCGATTTTTTCTTTCTTCTTTCAATTTTCAAAAGTTGAATTTGTTTTTGGCGGTCTAGATAAGTTGTGGACTCATTTTGTTTAAAATACATACTATTTCATGGCTTCTAACTTATTGAGCTGAGCTGCCATCAATAGTGTTTGATGGAAATCAGTATTTTGCTTAATATGGCTTAAGTACCGCACCTTTAATATACATTTTCAAGTAAAAGCCGTTACAATTTCATTGCGAGAGGAGTCTGCTTTTAAGAAACTCACGGGATCAATAGATATCCAACAACATACACACGTACACGGCTGTAATTTTCACTGTCCACCACTTGTACTTTCGTGCGTTATTAGCTTGAGCGCCCAGTTAAATTTTTTCACAAACCTCCTTACTTATCGTTGACTCTAAGTCCTAAAGTGCTCCTAAAAGGTTTATATAAATTTTAATTATAACTTGCACTGCCTAACCTCAAACGAAACATATCAAAACTGTGACGCCCTAATATTTACGGTTATAATAAAGTGAATGGAATATAATTTATTTTCCATCTTTGAGTTGACTAAAAGATATCGTTAGGAGAAAATTAATCCACGACTTCGTGACGTCCACCATAATTAATTTATAATTAATCTACTTAACTGGTCGCTTTCTACTCTTCAAATTCTCTTATTTGATACCCATATCGACAGCATTGTGATGAAAAAATCAGTCTACCACGTCTACCGTCTACCACGGGTTGCCTCATATTTATTTTAGAATTAACGCATTTTTAGGCAGACAATATGTCCTTATTTGAGCAACGTACAAAATAATCTGTTTTGTTTACGTTACGACTAATAAACGTAAAACCTAAAGAAACTGAAAAAAAAAAAGAAATTGAATTCCATATAATTTTATTTGGGCTCCACCATAAATATTTCCATTTTTCCACATAAATAGCAGAGCTCTTCATAAAGTAAATGTGGAAAATTTCATCCATCTATCTTTCATAGTTTGTGAGCAATGAGCAAAAACTCAAAAATTTTTACTTCGAAAATTTTTGCGTTCAGCTTATGTTTCATTGCTTGCGTGTACTCTGACCAAATTGACCCGTTCTCAATAGTAACCTACGTGCAGAAACTTCCAATTTTTCTGCTAAACTTGAAGCGGATATCTTGATTTTTGCGACCAGAAGAATGTCAACAACACAGACCACATAGAGTGACAGGCATGCCTTAATCCAGTGGTTTCCAACCTGGGGGACGCGCCTCCCTAGGGACCTAGGTCAAATTGGTGTCAAAAAAATGAATCAGCAGCATGTAACAGCACGTAATCCACAATCCTCGCCGCGGATTTTTGGTGTACAAATGCTAAAACATCCAATTCATGCTCTTCTTCGAATCGAAATATCTCGCTTTCGCGTTTGGAGCCGAGTACCGGTGGGGCGTGGAATCAAAAGATAAGCACTTGCAACATCCCGGTTATTCTTGTGCTTACTCGCGCCAAACTTCAGTAAACAGAAGCATCTGATTGTTTCGGTTTTTTTTTTTTTTGTTTTTTAAAGGGGGGCGCATTAATTTTTTGTTTTAAAAGGGGGGCGCCGGTACAAAAAGGTTGGAAACCACTGCCTTAATCAATTCACAATTTCACACTGATCAAGAACATATGTACTTTACAGGCTATAAGAAGCTTGTTTCTGTCCCTATATCAATCAAATAAGGGAATGATTTTGTGATTCTTTGTAAACTTTTATTATTTAATAATTAATTGATATAGGAATTTTAACGTAATAGCGAATTTTATAAACACGTTGCTATACCATTGAGGTACGATATAGTAATTCGTATAGATCTGTTTAAGCAGTTGCTTCGCTGTAACAGTTTAAAAAAGAGCGCATTTCTCTGATCATTCGGTTCACATCCTCGAAGTAATAGAATAATAAAAATAATACTAAAAATGTTTTACACCTTTTACCATTTGTCTGCCAATTGTCTTGACGCCCGCTTAGCCGAGGGTGCAAGCCTCGTTCGAATCTCAGGGTACGGTGTAATCAACTTTTTACATAACAGATGCTTAGACTTATATTTCGCTTTAATATTTTAAGCTTAAAATATTGTAAGCCGTTTGTTTACTTTACTTTATCTTTGCTGCTTATTTCCCATTGATATTCCTCTCGTTGTAATGGCTTGATTTTAGTACTTCAAGCCTGAAAGTATTCTTCTAAAAAGAACTGTTTACTTTGAACTTAACGGTGGCCTTGATGGATGATTGAAGCATTTAACCTTACGAATGGTATGGTAATACCCTTCCATGTTCGAATATTCCTCCCCGTTCTCTCCCAAAGATTTTATGTTAAAGTGTGCCCTCCTTGACACCTGGCTTGTTTCATTCACTTAATGTTCGATTCGACGCCAATATCCGTCCCCTAAACTTTCATGATTCATAGGCTAAGAGTCAAACATACTAAAATCGCATACAGTGATAGCAATCGCTATATTCAAGATACATACGTACACTGAATGTGTACTAGCGAACTTTTCTTTGAATATGTGTCGAAATGAACATTAAAATTAACCGGCCACATTTATTGGTTCATAAGCTAGAGAAGCGAGAAGACAAAAATAAAGTCATTAGGCCGTAATTTCACACCAGAGATATATAATTCACCCAGGCAGACCTTTCAGAGCGCGAGTTTGTGACGAGGGCGCCTAAAGTTGCAAGAAAAAAAACTTGCTTCAAATAATGAACTTTTCTCCCTCCATTCTCGAAGATTCTCGAAACACATACGATTTTTGAAAAGCTTACCGTAATGTTACCCATTAGATGACAAATTATTATTTTATTACCTAAAACCAGTAAAGTAATTGTTTATTATACTTTTTTATGAGTTGTAAATTTTTTGTTAAATAACAAGCGTGACTAAGTAAGTAATTGTCAAACACTTAAGATCTCCTAAGAATACTTGTAATTACGGGGACGGGGCACAATATAAGTGAGGTGTTTATTCGATAAATACACAATTTTTTGCGAATGTTGAGAACCTTTTTTATTATGCAGTAAGGTAAGACATGCATAGCATCGTAAAATCAATCATCATGAGAAGTAGCGTAAAGACAGCAATTTTAGTGAACTTGAACATCACATTAATTATGTTGTTAAAGCATTGATATAATAGTTAATAGATTTTATTATAATAGCTTAACTCTTACAATTGGTAAATGGTCTGATTTTCATTTTATACGAAATTTCAATTCAATTTCTTTCACTTGATTCGGTGACTTGCTGAACTGAAACTTTTTATTTTCCAAATAAAAATGTTGTCGCCATCGTTGTGGATTGCAGATTAGCTTAACGAGTTTTGAAGTGGGATCACTGACTTAGTCTTCGTTGTGTGAATTTGATATGACCACCCACACCATATCCGCTATAGAAATTAGAATGCATTTATGTAAGTTTGTAAAGCATTGAAGACTTCATCATGTATACATACGTTTGATAAGCGTGACTAGAGAAATTGATTCAGTTAGGCTTGCCAATCTCTGGTATGTTATCGAGTTTCTTGATATTACGACCATAATCACAATTTTCAAAAATCTCTGTCTAACCTTCCTTAATAAATTTGAATAAAAATATAATTTAAATACGCAAAGCATAAGACGCAATATACGATAAACTTTATGTGGCATACAAATACTAATTTTGGGTAAACAGAAAATTCGATCCGAGTGTAACTTTCTTGTTTGCTTCTCATTCGTTCAAGCAATGGCAGGGTTACACGTTACATTCATAAAACTGATCAGCTGTAGAGACTTGCATGGGTTTTGAAACAAGCCTAGCTTTTGGAAGCATACTCTAATGTGATCGAGATTCGCTACTCTTTCTGATTAACATTCAATTCCTTCAGAACGCGATAATGGTTTGCGATGCCTATCAACCAAAATATCTCAAATGAATTTACAAGAGAAGTTATCGCTCTTACGTATCGATGATAATTTTGCAAAGCAGTTTTGATTTTGTCTATGTTCTCCTTGTTGACTGAATCGCTATAAGTCTTTAACAATTTCAAGAGTTTTTTTTTAACTCATAGGTGACATTTCCAGCTTAAGGGAGTAAACCACTGTAACAGTCTACAAAAAAAAAGAGTTCTTGCCACAATTATTAAAAAGTGAGCACACCGCACCAATTCTCTGGAAACAGTTTTCCCTTAAGGAGCTCTGTAGCACGCAGCATAGCTAATCCAAATTTAAATTTAAAAAAAAAATGTAACCAATGATCGGTGTCGACCTCTTTGGAAAATGTGCTTTAAATTGCGTCGCAAAAATTTTGCGACAACAAGTATACGCGTCACATAGAGAGTATCCGACAAGAACGAATAGAAGGAACATGACGTATATATTCGTCATAGGCAGCTAACTAGTTAATCTACATTCTACCTACAGAAATGCGTAGGGATTTCTTAAAATATTGATTTTTGTTTGAATGAAAAAATTCAATTTTCGAACGAAAAAAGGGCATCCACTTATTAATAAGAGAATTCTCTAAGGAAATTAGTTGTAAAGATACTCTAAACAATTCCGCTGATGCTTGGATTGTGTTTCGAGAGAAGCGCGCTTAAAGAGTTAGAATACGTTAGGGAAATGCAATATATTTTTGACTGGCTTTTTCCATTAGCCTGTGATCCAAGAAATATAAAACTACCTTTCCACGTTCAAATATTCCTTTCCGTTCCCTTTTCTCGACGGTTTTTTGCTCGAAATGCCTCTTTTGCTGCATCTGTCGAAAAATGAATGGCGGGTTTTGCATTTAGTATCTTACGAAATTATGCCAAAAGTGATTAGAAGATATGCAATTCTACGGCCGAATACTTAAGAAACTCCGAAAACTTCATTATAAACTTTTAATTTCTTAGTGGGGGCAATAAAAGCTTCGGAATCGTTCTTAGCCTCATATCTACTTGAAAGTTACCTACACTAACATATAATTTTTCTTTTTTTGGAAACGCTTTTAAATGAACATAAACACTTTTCAAAGACATCTGTCAATGTATTGGAGCAGGAAGAAATTAGAAAGGCAAGATATTAAACTCCAACTTCGCAGCTGCAGTTTATTTGACACAAATATTTTTGTCGTAGCGTCTGAGAGATAGCTCAACATTTTAATTTTTGGCGCGTGATGAATTTATTCCCACTTATTCTAGAGGGTCCAAAGCATCTATTAAGCAAAAAAAATGAATTTTTTTCAAAAATTTACAATGATTTGTAGCCTTAATGTTAAGATACAGAGAATCAAATCAATTGTTTTTTTTTTTGTATCTGACCAGCCACTCAAGGGGTGTCCCCCATACGCAGAGGCACGACAGTGATCAAGAAGGGTCGTAGGTAGAGAAGAATAGAAGGAGAGAATACTGTTTGATTTAAACGTGGCAACGTCAAGCGCCTCGGAAAAGGCCCTACTGGTATATTGTGGGAAAAGACGCGCAGATTCCTGCAGAGTTTAATGTGAGCGATAATCGAACCTCTCAAGCAGTAAGACAATCTCCTATTCACAGAAACTCTATTAGTGCTTAGATATGTGATATGTGATATGTGAGCCGTTTTCACGCTATTTGGTAAGCGTCGAGGTCTATCTACCTACCAATTGTTTAGTGGCCCCACGAAGCTTGGGAATAACCTCAGCCCCCACAATATTCCACGAAGGGCTTTACCCAGCAGTCAGGCAAGATGGCTTTCATCCTTAGTTTGATGGAAAGCCCATCGCGATACCAGGGGCAATCCTACTTTATGTAACCTGACCCCCGTGGACATCGACAATTTCAAGACTAGTCATTCTGTGGACTTACGCCATCCTATACAGCTTTGGGTGCAATCTTACTGTACACAACCGTTCCCACGCTTGTCTTTGGACCATTCACAAATCCCGGTAGGCCATCCAGCGAACTATCCTTTCCTGAGGAAATAATGCTTCCGACGACGTCGTCACATAGCATAGATCCAACCGTACTCCAGCCTTCAAACAGTTCGTAGTACTACCAGGGTTTGAGTAAGTGTAAGAACCTCTGCAAGAGAGAACCGAATGGGAGAAGAAAATGTCCGCTTTTCTCAGGAAAGGGAACCCTCTTCGGATGCACCTCTTTAGCTGCCAACAGAAAACCCGATTGCCAGATTAAAGCAAACAGTTAATTGGTTTATTGGGATCACCATGAAAAATGATTCTCTGTCTATGATCCTCCGAAAATTCACACAGCTTCGCTCCCTTCAAAGGCTTGCAGTGTGAATAGAGAATGACAAGTAGCAGTAATGTGCCATGCAATACAAAGGCAATTCTAGCGCGATGGGTTGGAAACGCTGAGAAAGCCTTGTAATATTGTTAAAGGACTCAATTGGTTGGACAAATCTCTTCTACATCTGTAGAACACCTGCCATGAATACATCTATCCATGAGCACTACACAGTCCACATTACGACGATGTTCGAGAATACCGAGAGTTTTGGACACGCCTCCGTCACCCAGGCCTTTTCGTTGTATTCGGCCGATCGTTATGTTCTAATTTTGACCAGATATTGGCTAGATTTGAATCTTGTTAGCTAACAGTTTTACAGAGAAGTTTGATTCGACAAAGCTCAGCAATTTTTTGTAAGAATTACGAAAAATACTTTTCATTATAAAAAAAAAAATTATATAATGCTTGAAATAAAAAAATTAAATTTCGATAAATCGTGAAATCGTTTAACGCGAGAAGTATGCTAACTGTTAGTCTGATATAATAAAGCAAATATTTATGGAGTTGACCATTCACTTTCTAAAGGGCAATTCCACATTAATCATATAAAATATGAAATAATAAACTAACTAACCTTACGCTACGTTAACTACACTGCAGCATCCAATCGTATAACATAAGTAAGAAACAAAACATGCAAAATAGCAAACGATTTTGCTTAAATTGAACAATTGCATAATTTAAACGAAACTTGGTAATTTGGTTTTGGCTTAGCAAAAAAAGAAAAAAAAACACAACAATAGCGTGTAAAACAACTTTCACTTTTTTTTTTTTTTTTTTTTTTTTTTTTTTTTGTGAACAATAATTAACACCAATGGAAGAAATTAAACAATAAGATTTTTACATTTTCGGTAACGAAATCGATTTGACTTTTCTTCTTTTTTTTTTGATTATAGGAAATCGATGTTTTAACACTGGGATCCAAAGAACAAGAAGCATTGATAGCTGAACGCAATAAGAGAACAATTGGTTTATTACGTGAATTATTTCCCGATATAACGAAGGTAAATATTTGTAAAATTTATTCGATAAAAATTATTGCAAAATGTTGGCTAAAGCAGAAAAAGAATTTTTTTTTATTATGCTTTCAAAAAGAAGAGAAAAAAAGAAAAGAAAAGAAAAGAAAGAAAAATAATAAAAGCAAAAAAAAAAAAAAAAGAAGAAGAAAAAAAACACAAGTTTTATATATTTAAATATATATATACATATATATATATATATATGTACATGCGACCTTATAGGCTTATATGTAACAAGTAGTTTATGATAACAGCATTATTATCGTGTATGTATTTTATTTATTTGTTAATATTTGTATGCATATGTATATGTTCGTGGACTCTGTACATGATTTGTGGTACAGGAAGTTGATTATCAAATAAATCGTATTGTCAATAATGTACTGCAGCAAGTGGGCCCAGCGGTTTTGGGTACCGCTTTGAATAACAATAGCGGTTTCCCGCGTCAACGGCTGCGAGCAGAAAATCTTGATGATTCTCAATACCATGTAAACACAAATATGACATTACCCGCTGAACTCATCGTCTTTGAACCGGACAAAGAATTTGAAGAAAGTCAAAGGCAATCATCACAGCCACAGCAAAATAATTGAGAATAATTATTAAAAATTGTTGTTTTTTTTTTTTTGCAATTTTCATGTATTTTATATATATAACTATATGCATATATATATATATGTGCTTAGTGTATACAAGCTTTTATTTTAATTTATTTTAAGTTTAACAAGTGTCCCAACGAAACGTTCAAACTACAAATTGGCATTTAAATGATATTGGCATTGAAAAAAATTTGAAATGCAATTGGCCGAGTACATACAGTACATATGGTTAACGATTAACCATTGATTAATTATTTCATTTTATTGAAAATTAGAAAAGCACCTTCAATGTGACTAACATTATTTCAAATTTCAAATGAACAGCAAAAGCAAAAGTTCCAAAATTAACTGCAACACCACAGAAAAACAAAAAGCTCTCTTTCAAAAAATTGACACAAAAAATGCCGTAGAAAAACGCAAAACTCTTGGCTGATAAGGGACGAATAGATAATAATTTTTGCATGCCTGCACTTAGGTGTGAGTGTAAGACGTAAAAGCACTTTATCATCCTATCTTCTCTAAATAAAATTTAAAACCAAAACAACAATAATAATAATAATAATAATAATAACAACAACAACAACAACAACAACAACAACAATAAGAAGAAGAAAAATTGAATATATTCAAAGGCACACCTACCTACTCTCCACACTTCAAGCACTCACATACATACATAATACATAAAATTTTCATATCAACTGTTTATTTATAAATAAAAATTTCGCACAAATTTTTATAGCAAATCGACTCTATAGTGAATCGTATTATAGCGCAAGTGATAAGAGTTGCCGGACCAGATTTATTACGTTCAGTATTAAGCAATCGTCCATCGCCGCAAAGACCCAATTTAGCTGCTGATTTCGACGACGACGACAACGACAGCAATGATGACAGTGATGATGCTAATAACAATAACATTAATAAAGTAGATAATGAAGCGAATGTTAAGAATAGAGCGACAACAAATAATAATGGTATAAATACCAGAATACAAATCGATTTGCCGACATTTGCGCCGAATAGTCAAGAGGATTCATCCATTACTACCATCACTACCACTGCTGCTGCTGCTGCTGCTGCTGCTGCTCCTGCTCCTAATGATAATAATGTGAGTGCGCGTGAGGCGATAGTGTCAAACGCCACCACCATGTCTACTACTGTTACTGCTCTCCCTAGCACTTCGGATACTAGCACCTCCGAATCCTCTATCACCACCACCACCACCACAACCACAGCCACTACTACCACAACCAATAGTCCCATTTACATAGTACCTCCCAAAACAACATCCACTACCAATATCGCATTATCATCAACATTATCAACATTATCATCATCAACAACAACAACAACAACAACAACATCTCCTGTTATCCTTAGCACGACCGTTAACAATCCAATAACTGCAATTCCCTCAAATAATTACAATAATAATGATAGTAACATGTATTATAATAATAATAATAATAATAATCCAACGGCAACAATCGCAAGTGTTTTAACAACATCTTTAAATAATTCGAACAACGATCAATTGAATGATAACGATAATGATAATAATCAAGTTAGCGTTAATACGCGAGATGTTGATGAATCACAACTTGTTGCTTTAATCAATGATATAAATCGTTTATTAAATTCTACAAATTATTTTGTTACAACCAGAACTGATCTCGTCGCTAACAATGACAACTCCCACGCAACAGCAGCATTAAACGATTCGATAAATGATGATGAAAGTACAACAGTTAAAATAACTAAATTACTGCCAATTAATTAATGAAAATTTCATACTATATACACGCATATGAATCTATATCTGTAGAATATCCCGCACCAATACGAAATGCACCAGAAGCCTCATCGACGACCCTATCAACTATGTATAAACAAAAATGAAAGCAACTATAAGAGCGATTATTACAACGGAAGTGTGATTCCTTCCTTCATATATTTTATTTCTTCTTTTATTTATAAAAACTAACTATTTTCGCTACTTTACAACAATATTTTGCATACACAATTTTCTTTCTTTTTATTATTATTTTTATTCGTTATTCGTTAATTTTATATATCTCTTTAATATATATACGAAATATGTATATCTGTAGTTAATGGTATTGAATTGTATGTTCGTATGTATCCATCTATATATTGATCATATATTTTGTATCTATTCAAACAATTAGCAATTAACTTAAACCTATTATTTGTTGTTGTAGTTTTGATATCTCTTCATAAATTCAATCATAATAGATTATTAGCACCATACGAAAGGCATGAGAACTATTATACAATACAGCAAAAAATGTTCTCTTTTTTTCTTTCAAAATTCAAAATTTTATATTTTCTTATGCATATACGCTTTGCTTTATTTTAAGAATAAGCGAAATCCATCTTTCAATCGATTAGTATTTCTTCCTCTTTAAAGTAATTCTTAAAAGGTAGAACATAAAAACACACACATATATATATATATATATATATATATATAGATGAGCACATATCTGTACTTATTTAGGGTTTTTTGGTTAGAATGTAAAAAATATTCAATCTAAAGTTAAAATTCAACTAACAGCAAGAGGCACCTAAAAGACGCTTCATAATAATGCGTTCGTTTAACCAGTTAACTGTTTCGGCCTTTTTCGAAAATGCCCATTTAAACTGAGTCGTAAGAATTCAGCGATGACGAGTATACTCGTCGAAGGCAAAGTCTATGTGTAATATGAAATTAGGTTATAATGAAATAACTTGAAAGAAGGTCATACACACATTCTAAAATACTCTACGATGGTATGATACAAGTTTATGTCCGAGAAGTCCGGCAGCGGCAAACAGACAGATCATGACGTATATGCTCATTATAACAACAAATGTTCTCCTTTTCTCACGACTGGTACACTCGTCATAAACAGTTAACTGGTTAATGTCTGCGGGCAGCATGTTTCGTTTCTTTCCGGTGCACCGTACACCACGCAAAGAGAATCTTTTAAAAGGGTAGGCTACTGTAAATTTTTTTAAAAAATCGACTATTTTATCGATTTAAATGATTTCTTAAGTGGTCAGGAATAACATAAAAAGACAATTCCGGGCATGGTAAAATTCCAAATGGTCAAAAAATTTGATTGATTGAACATGATTGTAGGGCAATATACATCTTTTCAACTTTAAAATGAAATTCCATTAGGAAATAAGTACGTACGTACAATACTTGAAAAAAATGATTAAAAATATTATCGTATGAGACGGTTTACCGTTTAATGCCCTACAGCACTTCGCGTAATACATTTATTCATATAACGACTTTTGAAAATAAGGCGCTGTATGGAAAGTGGTCGCAGAAGTGATCTGATCCAAAATATTTTTAATAGCGCTTGTTCTTAGACCGAGACAAATTTAATCAACATATCTTAATGTAAATTTGTACCACAAGTGGTGTAGGGTATAAAGAGCGCCTTTACTTTGATCAAAAAATTGAACCGTTTCAAACAAACACTCACCAAAACTGCACGAAAATCTATATTTTTCAAAATATCCTACGTAATCCTCTAACTACAGACACATAGATGAAATGATTTTTTCCCTTAAATTAATGGTGTCTCAAGAGAAACGCTCCGGTATTGCCATTTTTTAATACTCCTTCAAAATGATTTTTTTGAACCTCTTAGTTGAAGGCTTTACAATGTCCTGAAAATATATTATTCTGTGTATTACCGTTCCTTCCATCCAAAAATAATTGTCAAAATACTTTTTCGCTTTAGGCTGTGACGACGGCCTACTCCCCTAACCCTAATCGGACCCCCGTGGTTTTATAACGAACTATAAAACAATTTGGCCCACAGGCTTATAGTCTTGGAGGGAAGTTCGATTTACACCCAACTCTTTTTTTGCACGGTAAATGCGTCCCTTAGAAAAAAGTTTATATGTTTTTTTTAAACAAAACCGTGCAAAAAAAGTAATAATGAAATATCACATATATATAAAACAAAAACCATTCATTTTTATTGCAAAAACCAAATTCAGTCCATAAGTACATACAAATATAAAAATTGAAATTGAAATTAGGAGTGAAAATAAATTTCCGAGCTATTCATCGCTACCCTATAGCAAGCGTGCATGTTCTTTACGGACTGGACCAAAAATGCTCTCATCAGTTGATATGTCGGGTATGTCTAGCACAACTGTCGCGTTTGATTCAAACGAAGAATTACGTTCATTATTAACGGACAACTAGCCGCGGAGCAAGTCACTAACACATATGTGGGCACCAACCAACTGACTTGCGATCACAGTTTTCCCTCAATTGTATTTTATTTAGAATGGCAAAGAAATTTTTTATCCTTTTTGGATTTGTGGTAGAACAAAAATTTCGTGTAAAAAAGTCTATTTGCTCCCATTGGTCGACCGTGTTATTTCAAATCGTGTAAAAAAAGACAGTGTAAAATGAGAGTTGGATGTACCATTACCTTCGTTCCATAGTCTATAATACAGGATGGGCGTGGCTAATACTTTCAATTTTTGCAGAATATAAGGGAAAATTTTTATCGTAAGTTTCTTGTAATTTATAAATAAAAACCAAAAAAAAAACTCTCTCAGATAGTCGAGGCGTTTTCAATTTATATTGCACCGCAAGCGTGTCCCACGATCGATTTACCTCATTTTCAATACTACCCTGCGCAGAAGAACTATCAATGATTTTAGCAAATTTAAAGATGACAGTTCCATTTTTGCGGCCAGGAGTATGTTTACAACAGACATTACAGTACAGACATTAGAGTTCGGGGTAAACTTTGGTTTAATTCATGCTTTGTAAAGAATTTATTATTTTGGAAGCGTTTACATAGTTCTTCAACGTATCTCTGTTCCAAATTCTGGAGTCGATTGGATCCTTGCCTATCCAAGATGCGGGATCCATGAGAACAGTCGTTGCAAAAACGAAAATGCGTTAATTCTGACCTCATGACTAAACTATGAATTAACGAAAATTTTTCTTTTAGTACTAATCGAAAAAAGAATGCAACGTGAAATAATTTAAACATTTTAATTCGAAAGAGCCTCAAAAGCTGAACGTAGTTCGATTAGTATTAAAAGCAGTTGCAAAACTATTTCCTTGAAATTCTCTTTCAATTTTCTTAAATAAATTTTTCATTAAATAATTTCCGTAAAATCCTGCCAAAAAACATTGTAAAACTATTCAAAGTAATTGCAATATTTTGCAAATAATTTTTGTAGAAATATTCTTAAATACCTTATAATAAGAAAAAAACAAAACCGAAGAACAAGTTTTCAGCAGAAAGTCGAACGGGTAACATCCATAGGAGGCACGTTCTTTTTATCGAATATTTGTAATGCATATAAATACACATCGGAGAAGTAAACGAACACATTTACACTTAATCAATATTAGCAGCGTAATCGATTTGATTATATTTTCCCATGTACCACGCTATATACAACGGTTCCCGGCTAGAATAGAAAAACGCCGAAAATTTTTCCCTCTTCCGTAAAGTTTCTTAATTTCAAATTTTATAGAAAGCGAGTGACAGCCATTTCAGTCTACCTTGCAAAAAAAAAATACCGGGACATGCATATAAATAATTTATTTTTTCTTTTGACAGGCGGCAAAGGATAAATCAAAATAGAAATCACTTTCCCACTCTAATCATTTTGTTTAATTTGGTGCCGCTTTTGAAATTGCTTCATGTCTGTGGTCTATGGAGGACAGTAAGAAATAATATTTTACATAAAATTTTTTGAATTTGAATGATTTTAGTATATTTTTTAATTTTCTGTCTCCACTTTTACTCGCCATTGAATATCCGTTTATTCAGTAGGTTCAAAAGGAAGATTTTTGCTAGGACTGGTTTTGAAATTCAGTTCAGTATTTGAAAAGTGATCAGAATAAGAACAAATCTTTTTTTTTTTTTTGATTAATATGAGCATATGAGCAGGGAATGGTCTGCCTTGTACGGTCCGAAAGAAGTGAGAAAAGATAAAAAGATATGGAAGAGGACGTAACAGCTAAGAGGGTGTGTGCCCACACAGCCAGTGTTATGCCTTTTACCGGCTGAGCATTCAGTTTAACTACGACCAACCAGTAAATTTGCCGCACTTGAGATTTGAACCGCGCTTGAAGTTGAACTTGATAGATGCGAATATCTTATTTGCTTGGCTACTCGTGCGGATAATCGATTTATCGACATGTCTACGATTAGTAATAAGTTGTTTTAAGAAGAGTATAAAGGGTTTCTATCTACCTTTTTTTTGCTTTACGGCAGCTAAGTGTTGCTTTTTGTATTAAACTTTAAAAATGTTTTCCTCATGCCGGCAAAATTGCCAAAAAACACAAAACATTTTTCCAACACACTTTTTTACACTACACTACACAAAAAAAAAAAAAACAAAATTTTAAATAAATTTAAATTGTTATCTATTTTCAAAATTTTTCCCCTTCGAAATTTTCCCCTATGTTGTTGTAGCAAGTTGATGATCAGGTTAATCAAATGTTTACGAAAATTTTTCGCATTGTCGGACCAGCTGTATTACGTACTGCTATACAAGGTAACTTGGGTAATCAGGCTCGCACCAGTATTGTTAATAGCGATAGTTCTACAAGTAACGATAATACTGATGACAATGATAGCAATTCGATACGTGTATCGGTTGAATTACCCTCATTCGATCCCGAAGACGACGATAATAACGATGAAAGCGATAACAGTAAAAACACTAGCACTACAATGAACGCAAATGCTATGAACACAGCGCCGCCGGACTCAACGCAACCAATGAGCTAAATGTAATCAACTGTTGAAAATGTGAGTGCCCTCGTAATCCTTCATTTAAAGCGTAAAACATTTGCTACAACAACTTTTTAAGAACAAACTTACATTTCATAATTTAGGATAAATATTTTCAAGCCCTTAAGAAAAATATTTATCCTAATTGAAGTAATTATTTTAAACAAAATTGACTGTCAATGTAAATTAATGATTTTTTTTTTTATTTTTTTTTTTTTTGATTTTTCCTATCTATATATACATACATACATAAATTTGAAACAGAATTTGGTTACTACACATATACAGCAAACAACAAAAAAGAACAACAAAAAGAACAACAACAACAACAACAACAACAACAGCAACAACAAGATCAATCATTTCGTCATCGCACAAAATTTACACTGAAACTGCAGGAAAACATGAATACAACGAACGAAATCGTTCCCATCATCTTTTAAAATTTTCAATTTATTTCAAGTAGAAAGAGAATTGTTTCGAAATGAACTGACATTTGAATTTTCCGTTAGATTTTTCCTTTTCTTTTTGTTAAACCTTTTTTAGTCTTCTTTAATTTAATGACTGATAAAATATATTTGCTTTTTATCAGAGAGTATGCAAATGGCAAAGGGATGATTAACATCCTAATGCAAGGCGGTTCAGTTTTGCCTGAAATGAATTCGATGAAAATTTTTAAATGTTAGTTCATTAGTTGCGTAGTAGTATAAGCGAATGCTTCGGATTGATTCTGCTTTAATTTATTATCTTGACTACGGTTCTTATGTGTGTCAAGATGGATACGTTTCTAATGGTTTTTCTTGTGTTTATCTTGTTTATTAATCCTTTGATACACTCTTACCTTTATAAATATAAATTAAATATGTAATGTATTCAGTCTAGTATGCGTTTTTAAAAATTGTTCAATGATTTTATTATGACAAATAATTTTTGAAATATATTATTAAGTATTGATTATTGCATATATTTTATTAAAAGTTTTATAACAAAATTAAAAAATTTATTGGCTATATATTTTATATTTTATTTATTTTTTGTTTAATTATTATTTTATTTTATTTTTTATTTTTTTTTCTTTCTAATCTAATCTGACAATATGTTTGTTTATTCACGTTTCTCATGCTTTTTGTTTTCTTTCTCTTTTTTTATATTTTCTTTTTTCATGCGCATACTACATAATAAAATTTTCAAATCGATTTGTGTAATAACCCTTCAATTAAACAAAATTTTTAAATCAATCAATTAAAACAAAACGTTTAATCATTGAAATGAAATCATCAACGCAAACCAAATGTAATGAAAAAATGTATACAAAAATACATCATTATGCACGTTGCATTCATAAAACGGTAAAAATTATTAAATGATTTTGTAAAACGGTATTTTACTAACTCTATAAACATATACATACATACATACATACATACATACATACATACATACATACATATATACATACATACACACATATACACGCACACAAATGCAAATGTACGTTAACATCTTCTTTTTGTTTTTTTGAATCCAATAATTTTCTGCATTACATTCATCATGTATGACTGCTTACCTAAACACTTGCCTGCCTGCCTGCCTGCCTGCCTGCCTGCCTGCCTGCCTCATCCTTATGTACCTCTTTGATATAAATTACCATCTCGCTCATAATATCGTATCCGCTATCCTATATTTTCAATTTCCTACCTAATCTTTCTCTCATTCTTCTCTCTCCTACTTTTATTTATCTTGCATCTAATTTAAATAACTAAAAAAAAAAATAAAAATAAAAAAAAAAACAATTGGCACAACATAAAAAACGAAATGAAATGAAATAATTAATATTGTTAAAAAAAAAAAAAAAATAATAATAATAATAATAATAAAAAAAAAAATTATTATATATAAAAACGTTGCATGATGATGATATTTATTGCTTAAAATGTAACTGAAAAATTTCAAAACGTATATAACCGAATATAAAACAAAAACAAAAACCTCAAATAAAACAAAACGAAATGAAATGAAAACATAAAGGATGTTGCCACTGATACACAAATTGATTTATCGGCCATTAATAAACAACTGGAAGAAACTATACGTGTTGCCCGTCAAATTAAAGAAGCCGAAGCTGCTGCTCAAGCAGCCGCCGCCGCCTTACAAGAGCAACAGGCCCAACCAAAATCTGACGACACCATACAACTGAGCTTCAACAATGAGGTTTCGCCTTTAATTGACGAAGAAAAAACGAAAAACATTAATAATAACGAGTTACAATTAAGCGAATCAAAATCACCGGCTTTGGATGATCTCACATTGGATTCTAGCGAGGATACTGTTGATTTGGATGATAGAAATAAAAGGTAAAAATTTCGTGTTACCAATAAATGTTACTAACACTACTTACTTAGCGTTATCATGCGTCCCGGTCAAAACGCATCGGATGACTTCGAAGAGTAAATTTGATATTTCCGTTTACTGTTTTGGGGTTTTTCTAAACCTTCGACACTTCGCACCCATCAGACAGGTACCTTACAAAGTAAACTGATTTCCTGAGTCGAGTTTACCATGATAACCCCCATATATGTTAGCATTCATAGATCTATGTCTAATAATTCAAATAATTCTTTTCCAAATTTTTTTCATCATAAAATATTATAAAATTAAAACTCTCTCCTGACGGACTTGCTATCCATGAGAAACCTTATAAGGAATGGGGTCCAAGAAGTAGACGCATGTGGTTCAAATTTCGTCCACTCAATTTTTATGCCAAATCACTATCATGAACAAATTTTCATCATTCATAAAACATTAACAATTATCCTACAAAGATTTACATATCATGAGAATCCTTATATCCCTTTATAGGTGGCATCCAAAAAATGGTTCAGTATGGTTCATTTCTTTTTCAAATTACTACTACGATCCAATTTTCGTCATCCACTATTGAAAGTTTGGCCTTTTTACCACATAAACATTCAGTCTCCATGGGAACGGTTATACGACAAAGGGTTTCCAAAAATGGTCCATAGGACAAAAAACAAATCAAGTTTCTTTTATTGCCATGATGCGATGCTCTATGAATTCCTTGCACTGGAGCGATCTACGAACAAGAAGCATTATATGATCTTTTCAGTTTCTTTAGCTACCAGCTACGTCCGACATCTGGCTATCATTTATCGAACGAATCGAAAGACATTCCCAACCATTTTGACTGTCTATGAGTTCAACTTAACGAATCTTGACGAAGAGCTACAACTATTCTGATTCAAGAGTTAAAGCCGTTGGATCATTGTAAACGTCTGATGTGATTGTTGAACGAGATTGTTTTGTAAAAAAAAACATTTTCCTCAAATAAGATCCGCTTCCATTTCGAAGGTTAAATGCGCAAACAACCGTTTTTTGTGTGAAAAATTATTCACGGGATGCGAATAACATTCCGTAAAAGTGCTCGTTTTGTATGAATTTTTCGCTGGTGACGTCATCGGCCCTTCTGGATTTGCCGTTACAAATTTTTGATGTCATTCATTGAAAGATGTTAATCGAAACAATGTCAGTCCTAGGTGCTGCGTTTTACGACTTGTTACGTTTGATGACGTAATCATTTCAACAGTACTTCTTATAAGTTATTAGGTTGGTGCGAATGCCCTATTGATGAAATTAGTTTCGCTTTGGCGAACCAAGTGGTCGGAAATTAAGTTCACTGGATTCGTTCCTGTGTAAGTGGAGGTGTGGCAACTTTGGGTTAGCTTTAGTTAATGGTCGAACATGACTTGTTATGTATAGATCCTGAAACGAAGGAGTTTTGCTTTAGCTTTCTTTAGTAAAACTGCGCAATTTTCAGAAGTCCACCACGAATGAGGGAAACAGATGAATAGAACAATGACTAGACGGATGAAAGAACAGATGTACACGTTTGAGTGAAGAGACCTCACATCCTATTCTTAGCAAAAACACATTGACTTTATACAGTCCTTGAAGCGCATTTTTCAGATATTTCGGACTAGTATGTAGATATGTGATCGTCCTTGGGTTGTGTGTATATATCCATTAAGAGGCTAACTTCAAGCTTTGATTTGTTTTAATTTTAATTAAACTGAAAAAAGTTATAAAATAAGAATAAATCCAATATGCTTACAGATTTTTACCGGTAGCCAGTGGTACTAACTCAGCTGGTGGTAATGCGGCCGGTGCTGGTGCTGCTGGTTCTGGCAATTTCCTCTTCGATGTTGTGCGGGTAAGTAATCACGTGATAGAATAGAATGCAGGCATTAGTGATAAATTTGTGCGTTCTGCTTGCAATAGCTATTCTCGGGCAGCGTACAAACTCAAACTGGTGACGCCAATGCAAATAGTGTAAGCGGTTCCAGTGACAGTGACGGTGACAGCGATGCCAATCGTGCCAATGATGGTTACACAGAAGGCATACCCGGTCCCGTTACAAGATTGGTCGTATTAGCCAATCGGGGCTTAGCCAATTTAATACAAGATTTAATTTTGGTAAATCCTATATATATTTTTATCATATTTTTATCATTCTTTATATTCGCATCTTTTACAGCGCGTGGCAGCAACCAGTGAGAAATTTGTTAACTTCAAGGCTAAACTCATAACAGCTCTTATTTAAAATCCTTACTTAAATAAGATGAAGAAAGGAAAGGAAAAAAGCAAAAGCAATTTTTTTTTTTATTTGAAATTTTTAACAAATCTATGCAACGATTTTTATTTTTATTATTACAAAATTTTTGAAAATTTATTGAAAATTTAAAATCGGAAACAAACAAATTTTGGTAATACCATTAAAATTGAGAATCAACCTTTTTATATATATACGTGTAAAGTTATAAAATGTAAAGAAAAAACAAAACACAAAAACATTTCTGTTTCATGTAAATAATGCTATCTTTTAATTTTGTTTCTTGTTCTTTCTGCCTGTCACCAAAGGATGAATGTATACTTATGCAGTCATTCCATTTGTAAATTTTTTTGAAATATACACCAAATACTCTCTAAAGTTTACACACATTTTTGACCGGCGTGCGTGAGTGTAACCGTATTTTTCTGTCCGTTTGTCCGTCGGTCCGTCTGACCGGACTATCAACACCAATTATTAAAACGCTTTTTGCTTTAAAACTTGAGATAGAAACTTGAACTTTAACATGAACACTTTAGATTAATTAAATTAAGAATTAAAAGAATTTAGAAAAAGCCTAAAATTTCATTACGTTCTCATCAAATATTTATTAGAGCCTTGCACTTATCCGAGCCTTTATTTTTGACCACTAACACGCCGGTTATCAACGAAAACCTAAGGTGCTGGGTACCCATAATTCGCCTCCAGGCGAATTGTGTTTATAAAAATCCTAAGAGCATCCTACAATTTATTTGTAATTAATATTTGCTGCAAAATGCTTTCATTTCTTATGCATTTTGTATTGTATGCATATCATGTAAAGGAGAAACTAAAAGAGAATATGAACGCTATACAAAATAATCTTCACACATATATATATATGTATATATATATATATATGTATGTATTTGTGGTGTGTTTGATAAATTGTTCTATATTGATATATATATATATATATATATATATATATATTTTTTTTTTTATTTTTTTTTATTTTTTTTTTTTACACTCAGCCGAGCGAACGCCCTTCTAGTGTTTTCCTAATTAACGTTAATAATTGTTAATTGCGTTTACAATTTCCAATGGATATCTTTTAAAACTCAATTGTTATTTTAGAAATAATTTGATGTGCTCCAGTGAAATTGCCTTTTATTAAATTTATATCTCTATACTATATTTGTAGACAGTGAGTCAAAATGGTTTGGATTTTATGTTCTTTTTTTTGTAATTTGTAATAATTTAATTATTTAGAGAAAAACTATATTTTATATCTCTTCCTACGATTTAGAGATTCGATGATTTTGCTTAAATTTCTGAAATTAAACTTAAAAAATTGTCTCGTTTTTTATTCTTAGTTAAGTGCTGTAAATAAAAAGTATGATTAGTTGAAAATATAAAGAAATTTTCATTTTACTTATTTAGCACACTTGCCACATATGTCCAAAAATATTTACTTCCTTTAATTTCTATCAAGTGTCATTAAGTGCTTGCATGTGCAAGGGCTTGAACTACTATGTTAATCAAAATATTTTCCATCATTTTCTACAACTTTTCGCAATCTTTTTGGCAACATGGCGATGCCGTGTCGGAAGAACAATATTGGTTACGATCCATTTTTGCACTTGTTCAGCATTTCGAAGCCATGCTGCATCGCTCTGAATAAGTGGTAATCAGAAGACGTTATGCCTATGGTGAGTACGCTGGCCGCGGCAGAGCTACCCATTCAAGCTGCAAAGGTGTAGCCTTGACCGCTCTTGCAACGAGCGTGGAAGAAGATGAGTTTGCGTTTGTTAACCACAATTGCTCGTCTTTTTTGCACCAATCCATCATTCAATTTGTTCCCTTGACATCCGCAGTAACAGCTTCACTCGGTTTTAACAGCTCGTACAACACTACACCTTGCATAGCAAGACTACAGCTTGCTTATCCCACGATATGCACAGCAAAACTTTGTGGCCATGAATATAACGCTTCGGTTTCCTGGACTAACCCATAACTTTATTCGTTCGGGATTATCGTGTTAGATCCACATTTCATCACCAATCAAAATATGCTACAGTAACCTTTTCTTTTTTTGCCTGGCAAGCAATGAATCCACGACATTGAAACAGTTCGAAGTCGCGTTTTCAGTCAATTCGTATCGTATTTCATGGCATCGGAACGTCTACAAACAATTGATTCAGTAACAGCTAAGCTGTTCGAAAGGTCTTTGACAGTTTGACTTGAGGTTGCGTCCAATAAGCCTTGAAATTCATTGCCATCGAACTATTTTGGTCCTATTTTGGGCATCAAAGCCATCGCTTTCAAGCCGTTGAAAACAAAACCGACAATTGGAATATGATGGAGCAGGAATATCATGAGCTTCTAAAAGTGTTTGATGGGTTTCAGCACCAGATTTCTTCAAATCTTTTTTTAATGCACCCATTGCCGCAGGATAGGGAAGTTATGCTTATTTTGTGAAAACCTTTGCAACACTCATAAGTATCACATTCTTAATCCATTTAAATACGCCCATCTGTCCATCCGTCCGTCTATGCAATATCTGCAGTATATGGTAGCAAAAAGTAAAATAGTGGCTTTAAGTTTATTAAAAACATTGGAAGTTATTGAACGTAGGAAAAGTGGTCTAAGCCGATCGACAAACGCACCCACAGTGTTGCATAAGCTGGAAAAAGCTCTGCTTTCAAAAGCGCAGAAATAGGCTTTCACTCATTCCTCATCAACTAGAGCAATACAATGGTACCTTGCACTACCTGTACAAAAATGGAAAACATCTCTTACGCCCAGCCAGTATTATAAAGGATCGAAATTTCATTGTGTTCGATTTTGTTTTTAAGATAACAGGCATAGAAAACTCGGCACAGCCACATACAATTTTCTTATTTGTTCCAATTTGTTCGGGTATACGATCAAGCGCAAAGTAATTGAACGATTCATATATACGAAGAAAACGAGTATTCTTCACTCACGCGAACTACTTTACGGATAGAAAAATTGTTAGAAGGCTCATGTGTCAGTAGACTATAACACGTATGTCAGCTCTCAGCAACTCACATACAAAAAAAATTAAAAATATCAACAAAAGCTAAAGTATCTCTTTAAAGTAAAAGCAATTCCGATAATCATTTCAACCATAAAGTTTTTCTTACACAAATAACGTAAATCTAATTTTTATTGCCTATCGTACAGCACTTGGCGTACAAGGGTATATAAAGTTTATGCGGAGGCATCCAATATCCAAGAGGACTTGAGGTAGATCCACATTTTATTATACCGATCGATTCGGCATCACTTTCTCAACCCATCTACTTTTGTCTGTTTGCCTGCACGTCAACCTATCTGTCTATTTTTGCGATGTTGCTGACGTATACGCTGACGTATTTCGCCCAAGCATAAATGCTGTTGAAAGTGGTTGGGATCGAACGCTTCCGACGTAGTGCCTTATTTTGGACAATCGTTGTTTGAAGAACTTAATTAAATCAATTGGTATCGAGCATTCAATGGTGAGCCGTGGCCCTTACGTCGTTTTAGAGAATGCTTCGATATAATTAAAGATCGGTCTATCTCATGTCCTTCTGGATGTTACAACAGTCCGCACAAACTTACTATACTCTGTACCACAAGTGGTATTCAACTTGTTTAATGCTGTGCTTCAAAGTTGACCGTCCGGCGAGCTGCTTCAATTGCAATAACCAAATGAAGCATCACCGCTGAAAATGATCATCATTTTAATCTCTCGCTTCAATCGTCGAATTGGAATTATCGCTGAAACGCTCGCAGACGAAACAGACGAAATTTACTCATCACTCTTTTCACTTCTCGTCTATCGCTGATATGAGAGCATCGCGGAACGCAAAATATGGTTCAATTGTTTTCAGAATAAGTTTATTGTGCACTTAAGCGGCCCTAAGTTCGTTTTATTGCATTTTACCAAAACTGAAGGCGAGCTTCCAAAAGAATCTGACCATTTGTGTAAAATTTCGGATCATCTACTTATCACATTTAATAATTTAATTAATTTAAATGCCAAAACACAGGCAACGTAAATAAAAGAAGCAAAATATCGGAGCATTTTTCTACGTTTTCAAGAAACAGTCTTAATTCCGTCCTCAATAATTTAATGTGAATGCGTCCATTTTTCACTAGTGAGCAATCGCATATTTGAGAAGGATGGAAAGACGATGGCAATGATTTTAAAAATGTCCTTTAATGAATTTGTTAAAAGTTTCGTCATTCAACCAGTTTGGTGTCGCAAGGTCTTTGAAAAATACGCGCTTAAATTGTGCCACGAAAAGTAAGTACACGAGTATATTCGTCGGCATAATATGAAGTATTACCATTGCTCCATGATAGGTGTAATCGTCAATGACAGCGAACTAGTTATAATTCTTTGCAAACTTGAAAATACTGAATGATGGACTTTTAAGCCAGTTCAAAATATGCGGGCATATTGCGATCGTACTAAATAATATATTTATTTATAATTTTTTTTGATGCATATAAACAAAGTAATAATTAAAAGCCATTCGTTCTTTATTTAATTGTGCGAGAAGAAATTGTAATTAATTTATCTTAAAAGTGTATCTAAGAGATTAATTAAATCTTGTCTTTTTTCCATTTGTAATAGTAAGACTTTGCACTCCTTCGACTATAAGAGCATCTAACCGTAAGACAGTGAAAACTTTCATAAGAAAAACGTACTCTCTGCTATGGCAGAGAATCGCTCTTCGAAATAGCTTCAAAAACAAGAAAGAAAACAAGCAAGAGCATTATAGTCGGGCAAGGCCGAACAATAGATACTCTACACCACTTTGCCCAATACAGTTATTCACTCGTTTTGGTGTAAAAATTCTCACACTATTTTCATGCGAAGACATACTTTTAATGAAATCCATATTCCGCATATTGAAGGAAAATAAAAAATAGACCTACGTGGTCCAAACTCGGTAAGGTTGATTACTGAACTAAGTTAAAAATTATACCTTTCCACTGTGTAAAGGTTCAGTTTCCGTAGAAACGGTTATATCAGGGAAAAGTCAAAAGTTAACCCGTCCGGACCAAATTCTTCACACCTAATTAGAAGCTCCAAATACTATTCCCGAGCGAACTTTGTCGAGAAATTTTTAAGATGACAATAGTTTCCCATATAAGGACTTTTCAAGATAGGGGGTCATATGGGGAACGATCGAAAATCTGGACAGATTTTCAATAGCTTTTGGGCTTGGGTCAAATCGCGTCAGTGTACCAAATTTCTCCACAAACTTATACCAGGCAACAGACGAGCGGACAGACAGACTTAGATCGATTCACAATCATTTTCACAATCATAATAAAGGATGGATCTATCTTAAGATAAAATCCTTCTGTGTGTTACATACGTTCGCACAAACTTAATATACCCTGCACCACAAGTTCATTTAAAGGCAGAAATTGAAGAGGGGAAAAGAAAAGCAACCTATTAGATCTCGGGATGAATCTATTGATGTACTTAAAAGACTATCGAATCTAAACTTGTGAGAGCAATGCGAAAAAAAGGGCGGGACAAATATTGCTTCTATCATGTCTCGATTTACACGGCATTTGATTTCTTTTAAGCACTTTTTTTGATTTCTTCTAATGCACTTCTTCCAAGTTACGACTAACAAGGCAGGCAATGCAATAAGCGATTAGCGAAGGAATACGAGGGCTTAACGAATTTTGTATCGGTGACTCGTTTCGAGAAATGTCTGCACAACAGAAGCAAAAGGGAATTCAAATTTTTCAAAACTGTGACGAAAAATCGTTATATTGTGAAAGATTGGATTCTATTTAATAAGAAAAGATTGAGATAAAATTATAATTTGTGGCAAAGTCAGAATCGAAATAAAACGGTCCGCCATTTAATACCCTACCTAACACTTCGCGTAATGAAGTTATTCATGTGACAACTTTACAACGCAAGATACATGATACATGAGAAGCGGACGAAAAACTGATCCTATCTGAACTATTTTAGATAACGTTTGTCCTTGGGCCAAAACACATGAGAACGTATCAAATTTCTTGAACGCATCTCAAAACTTGCAGCATGTGAGAAAACATGCCGCACAGACGAACAGACGGATCGACAAGCTTGGATTGATCGAGAATCACTTTTTGACATAAGAATTGTGGCCGATTGGTTGAACACAAAAAACCAAGATAGACAGATGGACCGAAAGTGATTCTACCTTAAATCCTTCTTGGTGCTGTATACATCCACACAAACTTAGCAGTCTCTTATACCGCAAAACAAAAGCATTAAAATATCTTTAAGCCAAATTCAATCAAGACTTTATCCACTTTTACACGATTACGAAAAATGCCGTTACCTTTATTCTTTTATTTTCCATAAATTCTATGACACAATTCATTTTTGATGATTTTCCAAAAAAAAATGTATGTGCAGTGTAACCCAAGATATCGATGTATCCGATGTAGATTATACGAGTAAACATAAATTTAAGCTAAGAGTTTGTAGTTTTATTCGATGAAATGAAGAGAAAAGTATCGAAACCGTTTATTCCTGCACGCTTTAAGTATATATAAATAAGTCTTCTTAGTATAGACTATAAGACTGTTATTATTTTCATTATTTTTAAAACACTCACTCTTACAGAATATAAAGGAAATCCTTCTCTAACACTCAGTTGTGCGTGTATATTAATACTGACCGCATTGAATTTGAAGTTCGCTTTGAGTTTTCAGCAAAACCAAAAGAAAAAGATGAAAAGATGAGATGAAAATATTTAATAACCACTTGCGTCCATGTGTGACGACCGCATTTCACTTAGATGATCATATGTGATAATAACAATAACAATAATAATAATAATAATAATAATAATAATAATACTTGTTCATTTCATAAAGTGTTTATGGGCAATTTGTCGTCGTCATTAATGATTTAATTCATTTTACACATTTAGTAAACACAACGAAAAGTCTAACATACGCTGGATGGCATTAACGCGGACGAGAAAAGGAAAAGAAAACAAAACCGCAAATCTCCTATCGTTGCTGATGAACAGAAAATATTTTGTTTTGTTTTTTTTTTTTTTTTTTTTTTTTTTTTTGGAAGAAAAACACAAAATTATATGTAGCTGTGTAATATGGTAGCGATGCGACCTAATCGTTGGCCCAATCCTCTCTTTGATTGGTGAACCTATATTCCGTGTGTGTTTACATATATGTAGGTGTATGTATGCATGTATATATGTATGTATATATGTATGTATATATGTATTGTTTTAATTATATATATATATATATATATATATATATATATATATATACATACGCAATATCTCATATTGCTATGCTCTAGTTTAAAAAAAAATATGAGATCTTTCACAATATATCTCTATAAGTGTTTAAAAGATGTATATAATCAATTTAGTCTTGTGGGAGAAAGCCTAATGGTTATAGGAAGGCAGCAGTTTAAAAAATTTACTCACATAAATTTTGAAAATAAAATTCCATTAATTAACGTTAATTAATAATAATATTAACCATACAATATGGATTATTATACAAATTATCAGCAATTAGATATGAATTTAAATAGTCGCGTTAGTCAATCGGAATCGGACTCCTCGAATAGTCCAGCCAAGCCGAGGCAGGCAGTGAATGCTCGGGAACGCTGTCGCACCCAAAGGTACGTTACACATATATATAAACATCTATATAATTCCTATATGTATTCATATCGATTGATGCTAGCGACTAACACAATTTTGTTTTATTTTGTATTTCGTTTAGCGTAAACGTTGCTTTTAATACATTGCGCACCCTAATACCGACGGAGCCTCACGATCGTAAATTATCAAAAATTGAAATTTTACGCTTAGCAAAAAGTTACATATCGCATCTCGATGCCGTTATAATAACTGGTAAATGTTGTAAAGTTTAATTTTAATTAGAAAAAAAAAAAAAAAAAAAAAAAAAAAAAAAAAAAAGCAAATTTAATATCGATAAAAACAATTTTTGTACTCTACTGTTGTGTACTGTACTGGTGATGCGACGGTATATTAAATTTGTGTGTATATGGATCTACGCAACATGCAGAAGGATCTGAGTTAGATCCAAGATATATACCGATATACCGATCGATTCAGAATCATTTTCCACTTACTTACCTGGATAATGGGGAAACGCCTAACGGGCTTAACAATGCTCGTCTTTCTGGGCTGTTTCATGTTTATAACCTCAAAACTTTGTCTAAACGTGTAAACTTCTTCTCAGTTCTTTTCTCATTACTCTCGTCAAATTAATTCCTTTGCTAAAACGGTTAATAGGCGCAGAAGTAAGCAGCAAAAAATCTTCATCAGTTTTTTCGCCCTTTAATGTACAATCATTTTCGATGCGGCCTTAGAATGTTCGAAAATCTCCTAAATAGGTTATAGGTTTCAATCATAATTGAAACAAGTAAGAAAATTATATTTTGTCGTGTCCGAAACTTTTCTAAAAAGAGGGAAAAGAACTAAATTTTCACATTCTATAATATGAAGTGGGCGCGGCCGATTTTTCATGTTTTCAAAATAAAAGTGAAAATTTATACGCCGTATGGGTTCTACTTTATGAGTAATATGCAAAGAAGAAGAAGAAGAAGAAGAGGAAGCCAAAGGTGTTGCATTCCCGTTCTTTGAAAAGTTTGCATCATTTTCAGATTCTTTACCAAATTTGTAGGCGGTATCTTCGTTTTTGCAAACGGGAAAATGTTTACCATAGTTGCTGCACAATTGCGCGGACAGACATGCTTAAATCAATTCAGAATTCAATGTTGATCGAAGATATATATACATTGTGGGCTCTCTGATGCCTATCTCTGGACGTTGCTAACATTCATCCTACGGTTATGGGTATAAAGAGAAAAGTAAATAACGCAGACGACGCAGAATAATTTTTAGGATGTACACCTAACCACCCATAAAAGGCTGATAAATTGTTTAAAACTCTGTACTAAGATATGCACAATGCATGGCGCCCACATATCGAGTGAAAGAGTCTTAGAAAGAGTCTTAGTTCTCTCCTGCAATCGAATACCATGTTTTCAAGTATGATACGATATTATCCATGAGTATTAAAAAATCGAAGTCAATCCAAATTTAATGTCTTTGTTGCTTTAGTACCGGCCGTGAGTGTATTTGTGTTTCCGTCTTCTATCTTACAGGTATAGAGGATAAATGAGAAAAATCTGTATTTTGTGCGTCCATCTATCTTCACAATTCGATTCGGTTCGACTGAGAACGCTATTATGGTACGTTTAAATAGACAAACTGTTGCACTAATTTTTATTTCAAAGACAAGTAAAAAACTTGTAGTAAAACGCGTCCAACCACTACGTCATCCTGCGGTTGTTTATATAACGACATTTCAAAGTCATTCAAAAATCGTAACAGAACATGTCAGCGTAACGAATTCTGTCAAAATATCTCAAAAAGTTGCGGACTATAGATTGAACAAAAGAAAGCAAGATGGACAGAGAGACAGACGGACAGGTGGACAGACGCACTCAGAAACGCTTTCTGAATCGATCGCTGTAATAAAAGATGAATCTATCTCAAGTGATTCTGATTGATTTTGGTAGATTGAACAAAAGAAAGCAAGATGGACAGAGAGACAGACGGACAGACACACTCAGAAACGCTTTCTCAATCGATCGCTGTAATAAAAGATGGATCTATCTCAAGTGATTCTGACTGATTTTGATAGATTGAACAAAAGAAAGCAAGATGGACAGAGAGACAGACGGACAGGCGGACAGGCGGACAGGCGGACAGACGCACTCAGAAACGCTTTCTGAATCGATCGCTGTAATAAAAGATGAATCTATCTCAAGTGATTCTGGTTGTTGCACACATCCACATAAACTTCATATATGCTCTTGTGCCACAAGTGGTGTAGGCGGCATTAATTATACAGCAACGCCCTGGCATTGCTATTCTGGCTACTCCATCCACCAAAACTGCCACATTATTAAAATCGCGATTATTCACGCCTTGCCCATGTTTCCTATGCACGCAAGGATTTTTACAAATAAAACAGATCATCGTAATCACATAAAAATGAGCAAAATATTGTCCGTCAGGAAATGAAACCAATTTTCAAAAATCGAAATGTAACAATTTTTCGATTCGGATATTGAAACCTTGAACAGCAATTGTAATGCTTTCAGTGAAAAATGCTTCAACATAATCTGAGACTTGAATGTTTCATTAAAATAAATTTTCGTCAACAGTATACTCGTTCTTTCACTTAGGAAGTTAATGACCGTATACAACCACGAAGCGCTTCAAAACTTCTTGAAATAATCACTGGGAAATGCCGGTACGTTTGTGTGTCGAATTATATTTTAAGATCCTCAACTTTTTGGAAAAAAACACAGATTTTGCAAATGCAGCTTTCTTTCATGAAAGCCAAGGACACTACTAAGCTCTTTATGCGATAGCTACGCGCTTCCAGTTAATTTTGAGACGCCCATCATCTTCCAACAAAAACAAAAACAAAAATTGATTAGCCCAAGTATGATAAACAGTTGAAAAGCGTAAAGGGTTCATAACGTTTCATGCTCTAAACATTATTCATTCCATTTAGATTAAGCAGAAGCGGTCAGAAGCACTTTTCTGGATCTCGAGAGCAACCTCGTTTATTAAAATATGAAAAAAATATGAAACTTTGACAATACTAATTAACACACACATTGACGGCCGGCCGGTCGTAAATGCCATAACATTGCTTTTCAATTTTTGTTTCATTCAAAATGACGTAAATGCTACAGCATTTCAATTTTGAAGTCGATCATTATACCCTACACCACTTGTGCGTTCAAGGGTACATATGGGCAAGACCCAGAAGGACTTGTGACAGATAATTTATTTTATGGTTTCATCAATTTTATTATTTTGTTATACCGATCAATTCAAAATCTCTCTCTGAAGCTGGTCTGTCTGTCCGTCGATCTTGTTTTCTTGTATTCACAACCGACGCTTACGGGATATCTTAATAAAATTTGATAGACTGACGTATTTTGGCCCGCGAACGAGCGCTATAGAAAATGACTACTCTTTGGATCACCTTCGCTACAACGCCTTATTTTGTAAAGTCATTGTATAAATAAATGTATTAAGCGAACTGGTGTAAGGTGACCTACTATAGTGCTTTTACTTATTTTTCACTCCATTTTATTAGGTGCTTGTGTGTGTTTTGATCATTTTTTCACTAGAAAAAGGCATATATTCAGGAAAAAGCCATTTGTTGAGAAAAATTAGTCGAACATATATTCATCAACGCATTTTCCGCCATTTTCTATAACGATACACTGGCGAAAGAAAAATCTTGGTTTCGGTCCATTTTTGCACTTGTTCAGCATTTCGAAGCCGCGTGCCAGACAAGCCATGCTGCATCGATCTGAATAAGCGATAATCAGAAAACGGTTATGCGTGAGTGAGTACGCTGGCTGCAAAGGAAGTTCACATTCGAGCTGCGACAATGTAACTTTGACAACTCTTATAACATTCGGTCGCGCGTTGCTGGTGTTTTTTGCAAAAATTCGTTCAATTCGTTCAATACACGTCAGTAGACATCTGCAGTAACAGTTTCATTCGGTCTTAGCAGCTCGTAATACACTACATCTCGCTTATCCCACACGTATGCGCAGCGAAACTTTGTGGCCGTGAATATTGCGCTTCGGTGTCGATGTGGGAGGGTCTTTTGGACTAACCTATGACTTTTTGCACTTGGGAGCGTTTGTCCATTTTTCATCTCTAGTCACAATACGCCACACAAAATTCTTCTTCTTCGAAATGGCATCTTCCGTCAATTCGTATGGTAGCCATTTTCCCTTCTTTTGGATCTTTCCTATCACACCTAAACGTCTAAAAACAATGGATTCATCAATTTGATGTTGAATGTCGAAAATACAATTTTGAGCGTTCCATGATTACTATCTGTATACCACTGAATAACTTAAAAATACTAAATGAAAAATTGTTATTTTGTATGGAGAAAACTTTTGACCGTCGAATGTAACCATTGTGTACATTGATGCTTTGCATTACTTTATTATTTTCGCCAATAAATGTAACTGATCAAAATACATGCAATTACCTATTATATAACTTGAAGAATCGTGTCTGTATCGTTGTGGAGGTTATGACATTCATGTCGGATATCGGAATTACTTTCAAAATAAATTGATTGTCAATTTTGGACGTCCCCGAAATTGGTTGTGTCCGTCGATGCATTAAAAGAAATTTAATTTAGAAGAATTCCGTTACGACTGATCTGTACTAACGGACCTAAGTTATGTTGGATTACAAAAAAAATGATTGAAGAATTTTATACATACATATGTTATATACTTTTAGTAAGTTTACGTTTACATTATTATTTTTAGGTAATGTTGAAAGGCCTTGCTCGGTGTATTTAACCCATCAATACAGTGATAAATCAAGCAATGTTAGAGCTACAATTTGTACCTTCTGTGCCAATGCAGCGAACAAAAATTAAAAGTATTAAGTATTCGCAATTTTCCACTTTTTTATTTTTTTTTTTTTCTAAACTTACAATAGTTTCATAAGTAAAACTAAATTAAATATATTGATTATTTATTAAAATTATTTCCTAGCACTAGTGCTCATCCTACTTTTTTAATCCTAGCATTTATTTTAATGAGCCAAATATATAATAATAATAATAATAATAATAATAATAATATTTACTAAATATGTTTTTTCTTTGCTTTTTCCAATAAAGTTTTATGTTAATCGCAATCTCATAATTTAACACCAATTGTAAAGTGTACGTCCATCAAGCAAAGCACACAATAGATCCGTACTGACAACCATAATCCGACCACAAATCAAGTCAAAAGGGTCACTTTCGTATACCATATTTATTTAGGCAATGCTATCGTTTTCTCAGCAAATTTTATTTACAACATGCACTCTCGTTTGACGACTATCGTTTCTTTCTCTTTTGTCCTTTCTTTTCTTTTTTTTTTTTTTTATTTATATTTGTAATATTAGCCATGTCTTTATAACTTTTGCATATTTTTGCTAAGGAATGGCATTACGTATCTTCTAAACAACTTTCGTCGCGCGTGAAAGTTGATACTTGCTATCGCCCTTGTTGCTATCGTTCATTTTGAATGATTAATGGGATTAATAAGAAGTTCACTTACCTTCGCTTGAATCTTTATATAAAATTTCATACCATTTGTATATAAGTAATAAATAAAAGCAAATAATAAACTTCATATCCATAATAAACTTCAATCCATGGCGCATTACGCGGCCAGGGATTAACAAAACTTCGATGGAAATTATTTCGTAAAGAACAGAATACTGCATGTACATATATTAACAAAAAGAAAAACGCATATATTCGTGATTTGTTGTGAAGATCTTATATAATTTTATATAATTCAGAAGGACTTAAGATAGACCCATATATACCTTTCTCCCACCCTTTAGATGATGAAAAACGTATAATTACGTACGAAAAATATTGCTTCCGCTTTCGTTTTTCAGCTGAAAACGAAAACAAATTGTGTTTTCATCATACAATTTTTCTCATACGACGATTTATTTGCACTAACCGCTGTTTTGATTGATGTAAATTTGCGATCTTTTAGAGCTTTCGCCGCAGGTACGACTACCACGAGTAATGTCTTTTTTGAAAACTATATTTTCCATTTTAGTTCATCTGGCAGCAAAATTAGTTAATTTGTTTTTAGTTTCTGCTTTCGAAATCCACTAGTAAATAAATACCAACGTAAGTTTGCTCTTTATTTTAGATTATTCGTTCAGAGTGAACGAAGCCGATTATCAACTTTCGTCTTAGTTGCGGCCGAAACTTGCTTCAAAAATAGGTAATTACCCTTCTGATTCAGCCATTTGTCTTACTTATATATCTATAAGCGCTACAAACTTTGCCTACTACACCCTTAATTTAAATCTTTTCCCTGAAGTCAAACCCTATTCATGAGCTTACCTAGAATGAACAATATTTTGATATTAGATCTACAGACCGTCGCCTTTTGACATATTAATTTGTTGCTATTTCTTCGAGTATACAATTCGAGTATATATGTTATGTGCTTTGTGTTATATGTGCTATATTATTGGTCTTTAGACGACATACTGGTGTTCTGTTTCGGCTTCTTAGTAGTAAAACATGTGATAGGTTTTCCAATATAGGTAAATATAAATAAAATGAAGGAAGATCTTGTTTTTCACTCAAAATCATTTAATAAGTTACCAATAATGTCTTGTCTGCAAGTATTACTCCTTTTGTTCTACTTTTCTCGTCATGAATTTTGTCATGTCTTGCATTATAATTTTTTTTTCTCATTCCCTACTTTTTTTTATAATAGCAGGCATGTTTGTTTTTATCAATAAAGCAAAAACTTGGCATCATCTACAATTTCTAAATAAATTATTAAAGTTTTATATATAATTGAATTGAAGCTGCAAGAACACCCTATTATTAGATAAGAAGGATATTATAAGTTTTATAAAATCAATTACCATGGACATAAACCATAATATATAAACTTTACAACTTTGTCTACAATACCTCGTAGAAGTTTCGTGCAAATTTTAAAACGAATCCATCAATCCATAGCTACGCCAATCACCTACAAACTATCTATTCATTATCTACTAATTAATATAGTTTGCATTTTATTTTTTCAACTATTCCACGCAGTCTCTTTGTATTTTACATTTAACATATTAAACTTCAATTTTTTTTTGTACGCTATGTTAGTTAAATGGATTTAACATATAAAAACAAATAAACAATAATATAAGTGTAATATGTACGCATACAGTTTGTTTTTTGTTTCAATATAATAGAGTTATTGAAAGTTTCAAACAGAAAGTCGGTTGGGAATGACCTTCTGTTCTGCTTTGCAGTATTTAATTATTGCACTGATCATTAATCTCGTTATTCTATACAACCAAAATTCTATTAGACCACAATTCTATTAGACCAAGAAACTATTAAACCAAAAATCTACAGAGAGAGAATGAACGATAGGAGTTATCGATAATATCGATAAACAAGAAGAAATTCATCCAATTTTGTAGAATTAAAAAATTTAACAGAATTCAATACGTTGGTGCTGCCATTTAACAGAATTCAGTACGTTGGTGCTCCCATTTAACAGAATTCAATACGTTGTGTTGCCATTTAACAGAATTCAGTACGTTGGTGCTCCNAACAGAATTCAGTACGTTGGTGCTCCCATTTAACAGAATTCACTACGTTGTGTTGCCATTTAACAGAATTCAATACGTTGTGTTGCCATTTAACATTACAAAAAATTTTCCCTATAAATTGCTGGCTTGACAATCATATTGCGATTCTTGGCAACAGTATAGACGGGTGTTTTCTCTGTGTAAGTGCATTGTGTGGTTTTTAAAGAAAGAAAAAGGTTGAATTTATTAATTTATATAAAAATGGTAAGAAAAACTTTTTATAAAAGTATGAAAGTAATTACATATATAATGTATAAGGAAGCGTAACCATAAAAATTTATGTAAACTATTGCAATAATCTAAGAACGCTATGCGAAAAAGATTACCGGCTAGTAAGTATACAATGGCCGCATCAATGACCACGATAAATACACGTGAGATTTCGGTTCCAGATTATTCTAAAATCTTTGCCTGCTTTATCATAAGTTTTCACATTTTATTAGTAGAATTCTCGAAAAAAAAAAAAGAAAAAGGTTTGAGACTAATTTATAAAAATGATTTTGACTTTTTCTTTTTTTTTAAATTAGTTCAAAGTTTGTTTTAAAGAACGTGCTAATTATGAATCATCCTAATAAGTGCTAAAAGCACCCACACTGAATGAATTTCATGAATTAGGCGTGGATCTCAGTAAGAAGGGATTCTTCTGATCCTAGAAGAAACGCTTTATTAAATCGAAAACGAAAGTTTGGTTATGTTAGTCCGTGGCTCTGTATATTTTAGCCGTTTTGCACTAGAGTTGCCACGCTAATTAAGACTTTTTCTTAAATGATACGATTGTTACTTTTTCTAGGATGTGTCTTTAAATCCTGTACGAGTGCTTAAAAATGACGCACAGGAAGAAAAAGCCGAAATGGCACGGCTTTCGTCCTTCATTGGAGCCATTGCTATTGGTGATTTAGTAAAGAGTACGTTAGGTCCTAAAGGTATGGATAAAATATTGGTATCATACGGCCGTAATATGGGTGAAGTTCAAGTGACAAATGATGGAGCTACTATTTTACGAGCTGTCGGCGTTGATAACCCTGCTGCCAAAATTCTAGTCGATATGTCTCGCGTACAGGATGACGAGGTCGGAGATGGAACTACGTCGGTTACTGTTTTGGCAGCTGAACTTTTACGCGAAGCTGAAAAACTTATCGACCAGAAATTGCATCCACAAATAATAATTGCAGGTTGGCGTATGGCTACAAAAGTAGCTCGTGAAGCGCTAACCGAAGCATCCCAGGATAATTCGGCAAATGATGAAAAATTCAAAGAAGATTTATTAAATATATCGCGTACTACCTTATCATCAAAAATTTTGCATCAACATAAGGACTTCTTCGCGAAATTGGCGGTTGATGCAGTGTTACGTCTAAAAGGCTCAGGCGACTTACATGCGCTTCAAATTATTAAAAAAACTGGCGGTACTTTGGAGGATTCTTTTCTAGACGAAGGCTTTTTGTTGGACAAAAAGCCAGGTGTACATCAGCCTCAAAGGGTAAGCTTTATATTTGCATAAATTGTTTATATCAAAGTGAACAAAAATTGTTTGCTATCAGGCCGCCAAAACGGTTGTGAATTATGTATTTTCTAATAGACATATCACAGCCATTTTGACGAGTTTGCTGGTGAATTCCTTTCAACTGAATAAAAAGCACTATTCTATAATTAAAAGAAAAGATTTTTAATTGCCTGATGAATAATTAAAAGACAATCTCATCTTGTTTAGGTTCAGAAGGCAAAAATCCTTATTGCTAATACACCTATGGATACAGATAAAATCAAAGTTTTCGGTAGTAGCATTAAAGTCGACTCTTTAGCTAAAATTGCTGACCTCGAATTAGCTGAAAAAGAAAAAATGAAAGATAAAGTTGAAAAGATTCTCAATCATAACTGCAATGTATTTATTAACCGCCAATTGATCTACAATTACCCTGAGCAATTGTTTGCTGATGCTGGCATAATGGCTATTGAACATGCCGATTTTGATGGCATCGAACGTTTGGCTTTAGTCACTGGTGGAGAAATTGTGTCGACCTTCGATAATCCATCATTGGTTAAGTTGGGTGAATGTGAACTTATCGAACAAGTTATGATTGGAGAGGATACGTTATTACGTTTCAGTGGTGTCAAATTGGGTGAAGCCTGCACTATAGTAATTCGTGGAGCTACGCAACAAATTTTAGACGAAGCTGAACGTTCCTTACACGATGCATTATGTGTGTTGGCTGCGACTGTTAAAGAATCGCGTACCATTTTCGGTGGTGGCTGCTCTGAAGCATTAATGGCCAATGCTGTTTTCAAAAAAGCTGCCGAGACACCCGGAAAAGAGTCGATTGCAATGGAGGCTTTTGCACGCAAGTTTTAATTACTCATAAAATTTGGAATATATTTTATATATGCATATCCCCTTTTATAGGCGCCTTACTTACTTTGCCCACTGCAATTGCTGACAATGCCGGCTACGATTCCGCTCAATTAATTTCCGAATTAAGAGCTGCCCATGCACAAGGCAAACCCACAGCCGGCCTAGACATGGAGAAAGGTAAAATCGGTGATATGAAAGAATTGGGTGTTACTGAATCATTCGCCGTTAAACGCCAAGTATTACTATCTGCTACGGAAGCAGCCGAAATGATATTGCGGGTTGATAACATTATAAAATGCGCCCCCAGGAAACGTGTTCCCGATCGCGGTTATTGTTAGATGAAAAATAATTGCTCTCTACAATTATTTCCTTTAGTCTATTCTTTCTTTCATTTCAAGTAATTCTTTTAAATACCTAACTCTTAATTCACTGCTTAATTATACTTTACTCCTTTCACATTGTGGTTTTGCTGATTTTAATTTTTTAATAAAATTTCTTCAAAGCGGGATAGTAATATTCTGCTAAGAAACTTTTGTTTAATCCATTATCTCCAAAATAACTGAAGGCCAAGAATGTTTACATGGCATGGTTGCGACATTATACCTATATTAGATCAGATCACAATTCAGAGTTGCTGTATTCTCAAGATTCAAAATTAAAAATTGAAATTTAGAATTGGTTAACGAGTCCAAACTCAGCAATTGTAACTTGAAAATAAAAAATTAATGGATGTCGGGAGCCAGGTTGGAATGGAAAAACAAAAAAGTTACGACTCGCTTCGGACCCCTAGCCTTGATCTAACGTTCATCTTGTATAAGAATTGTTCAAAAAAGCAAACTTTAATTTGAAGAGGAAAACTTTAGAACATACACCACTTCGCCTGACAGAGTGTTTAAGTTAAGTTTTCGACATGACATTAAAGATTGGACGTTGATGCCATATAAAGGATTACCTGTGTTGGGTGATCTTTATATCGACGTTAGTCCGAAAAGAACTATCAGCAGTCTTAACTCACCAAAGGAGATCCACTCTAAAATCATTATTTCTTACTAATCATCCCCGTTACTATCATGAAGATTGGACATTGTTCTGATAAACAGATTTTTAGATGTAGCATGTTCAAGAAATGATTCTATCCTGTTTAAGTCTTTCTTACTTAGTATGCCAAAATGTAGTTGTCTTTCTCTTAGAAATATTAAAATTGTAGAATTTATATCACAAGGAAACTTTTCAAAATAGGTTATAAGGAAGCATTAGATCCGAACGAATGCATTTCAAAAGTGTTCGTTCTTTCGAATCATCAAAATATGTCTGATATTGAGGTAAACACAAGACTCCGTAGATAGATGTCAAACAGACAGAGGGACAAAGATGCCGTAACGTATTAATTAAACATGTTATACAATGATGTAAATTGTTGATTCACGAACCTAACGCATGTTTTTCGAGCTGGCTCGTCGGATGAGTTGAGTAAATAATTAAATTAGGTTCGTGATTGTTTATTTGTTTCGCTACACCTGTCTCATTATTTTAGAATAACATGCTTACTGAAAATTTTGAATTTGGAATACTTTACGGAGGAAACACAATAAATTTATAATTGTGCCCTATTCATTCTGCCTATCCCTCACCCCTCAGTCACACTCACCATCGTCGATGCGCATCGCCGCTGCTAAATGATTTTTCTTTATCAACAGATTATCAATTTAAGATTTTAAGTTTAAAACAAGAAAAAAAAAGAATAATGCAAAAAAATTTAATAATAATAAAAAAAAAAAAAAACACGAAACCGCCTGGACCCGCTGGACCGAATTGGAATTTTCTGTATATTTTTTCGCTTTTGATTTATAATGTGCACCAGTTTAGCATTATTGGAGTCAGAACTCGGAAAATTTTTCTTCAGTCATCAAAAAAATAGCCAAATAGATTTCCAACTTTTGGTAGTTTTTTTTTTTTCCCAGCAAGAAGTTTCTGATAATTTTCTTAATTCCAATAAAAATCACTTCCGTTCGGAAAACACATTACTTCAACTGCCACAAAAAAAAAACCTTCTCTTCCCCTTTTATACCTTTTTTTTTTTGACAAATAAAACCTTTTATTTTATTTTTTTTTTTTTTTAATCTCCTATAGTGTATATTACAATGCTTAAATCGGCTCGAAAATGATCTCAAAGATTTAAAATTGAGATGAAGCAGTAACTTTCTTAATTCAAAATCTAAAAAGTGTCGACTTTAGTCTTTTGTGATGTTAATCACGAAAAATGGCCGAATTATTGCAATTCCTAAAGTGAAAGCCTTAAAAATATATTGCAGTAATTTGTTTGTTATCCTTGTTAGGCCATACGATGTTATTGTGTTAAAAAACGGATCAATTTTCGTCAGTGGATATTCAACATCACTGTTTTTTTAGTCAATAGTGCCATGCAGAAGTATTCTTGGTATGAGTGACCAATTTTTTAACTTATATTTTTATTACGTTACACTTTGTTGTTCAAACAAAAAAAAAAATTATTTTTACAGTTCTCGACGTCGAGTAAACTCAATCGAATATATTACTCAACAGCCAATTTTACGATCGAAAGGGTTCTCTTTTACTAGGGAAGTAGGAAAAATTGCATACTTTATCGAGAACTGGGCTCACTCGATATTAAGAATCATAAACCTGGCCTCGAGCTTAAGAAAGGTATTACCGTCTTTTTTTTCGAGTTACGTGTGGAGCTTTTCTAAATTAAATAACAAATACATTTTAAAAATTAAAAAATTTATTTGCATGTTTACGGCGTAGTAAATTCCCGGAAATTGCGCTATGAAATACTAAAGAGCGTTAAAGCTCCGCTCCGCTTAAAGTAAGGAGTTAATTTCTTTTATCGGAGAAAATATTCCATAAATATTTGAACATACATTTAAAAACAGTATATAAAACAATCACACTAGAATCATTAGCCATGGACCCGGCTTACGAGATACTGCATTCAATTTCGCCATGTTTAGGTATACAATCCAAAACTAAGGCTACAGATCGAGCCATATAAGTCATGGTACCGTAGCTGCCACTGGGAGCACTAAAATAACAAAGCTTCCATTATTCAATCAGTTCAAGTATAATGGCCGTTATTTATATATGTATTCATATATATATCTTATAATATCCATAATTTTCATACCTATCGTATAAATGTTGACATATATAGGCAGCTCCGCCGCATAGGAGCATACCCGATGAAGCCTGATGTTGATCTTTACCATCCTTCGATTTAGCACAACATAGTGTGGCATCGCCTTGCACTTTCCGCTGATCCTCCAAAAACAATTGATTGGCCTTATGCACTAAATGTTCAACATAAATAATTCCGCCCAAGTTTGGCGCCATGTTATGTTCCGTCATTAAGGTTAATACCATTAATGCTTCAACCACCAATTGGCGATACTCGGGTTGAGGAATTTGATTTAAGGCCGTTTCCACTTCGAGAGCAAATTTTAGTTCCCCCGGAGTCATTTCTTGCGTTAAACTCTGTTGTAAAATCCTACCCTCTATAGCGAGACCTTGACATTTCTCCAACACAGACCAAACGCGAGAGTAAAAATCACGGGGTACTCGATTCAAAGCTCCGTCTAAACGACGCCGACGCAACCATTGACCCTGGCGATCATCAATTGTAGTTATTACTGCATCTTCACTTTCCGGATCAGCTAAACCAATTTGACTCTTTTTACTAACACGACTGGATTTACAACTAACAATCGAAAGATTACCACGAGCCACTTAGGAAATGAAGAAAAAAAATAACGTAATTTCGTATAAGAATTACATAATAAAGATCTTACCACTACTAACAGCAAATTCTTTGCCACTCAATATATGATATAGAAGATTTTTCATTTCAAAAGGTGATAGATTTAGTAAATGTTCTGAAGCTGCCTCGCCATCGCAATTTAATGTACGGGATAATTCTTTAGCCATTACTTGTATTATGAGACCAACGCGTAAACGCAACATTTCATGAAAAAGCTGAGGTTCAGTTCGTATAAACATAGCTAAGTAAACCATTAGTTCTTGTGTCAACATCGCCGTACTTTCATCATCACCGTAAGCCTAAATCGAAAACCAATAAATAAGTAAAAAGTTTGGGACACTCTTGATGCGGTTGGCTTACATCGTGAATTAATTGCCTTAGATCAGCTTCTGGCAAAGGAGCTGTTATAGTGTATTCATTGTGTGGTGGCATGCCAACCGTAACTTGTTTTTGACGTACTAGTAAGTCAGTGACCGCCTTGGCTAAATCTTCTACGCGTTTGCCTAACATTCCTGCAGTGTGGCGTACTAAGCCCCATAATTTTTGCTGACATGCTTTCTCATAGACACCTTTGAGCAAATCGCGCACCGTTACCGCACGTCCTTCTTCCTGCATGCCTTTAATATTGGACAAAGAATTATTAACCCTGTTGCTACCATTTGCTGCATTCATTCCCACAACCACCTTGGCACCACTTGATAATATTGTTGTTGTATTCGTTGTTGAACTATTAATAATCTCTTGCGAACTTTCATCCACATCCAGCGGATTCAATTATAAGTTCTTTTTTTTATAACAACAACAACATTAATAACAAGTGCAATAAACGAATGTGTTATAATATAATAATAATAAGTAGGGATTAAAATGATAGGAAATGAAGGGGAAATGGATCTATTAGTTTTGCCGAGGTCAACCAATCGCCCAATCATTACACTTAAACCAAGTTAATGAGTTACAATCGACGAAATGCGATAATGAAATATGCTACTACACCACTTTGTCTACTTTGCCTAATTTTACCCATTTTCGTCCTAAAATACTAAAAATTAAAACATGCTCCCAAGTAAAAAAGCTCACTTCTCATGGGAACCCTTAGAGAAGGACTGGAGGAGGGCAAGAACGTGATGGAGTTGGTCCATATTAAGCAAAATTAATTTTCTTGCCAAAGACCTTATCACTCTTCACTTATCTCGTAGTCCCCGTTGGCATTACTTTTCGCGAAAATTGGAAAAGCATTCCGAAAGTGAACGAATATATGATCCAAATTTTGTACAATAAATTTATACGTGAAATGCCTAGGGTAGGCCAATTCTTAGTATAAAGCACTTTCTGGCCATGAAAAATATAAGCTTAATACCTCGTAAGAAAGTTTATATTGAAGAGTGTTCAAAAAACAGCCCATCCGCAATTGTACAAAAAATGCCTTTTTTCGTGGATTTTCGCCAATGAAAATAATAAAAATTGCAAGATTTTTCATTACATAGAACGTTATATGGTTCGTAAAAATGATTCGATCCAATTGTTTTCCATAGTGTTTATCAAGTTTCATAAAAATATCTCGAATATTGCCAAGTGTACGGTGAACAGGAGTTACGTGAACAGACTGATTCGGGAAATGATTCTGGTTCGAATGATATAGTAAAAGATGGACTCCTCTCTATTCCCTCAAAATTTTATATAACCTTAATAAAGGGTTAACATAGACACTATTTCATGTGTTTGCAATCACTTTTCCATGTGCGAATCACAAATATTAGGTTGGGGAAAAAGAAATCCATTATTTCTTCTTCTTATTTTGCTTCTTTTGTGTTTAAACTGTTTCATGGTCGATTTTTAGCTCCTGGGCGATGTTACGACTGCTAACATGCCGGTCAACTTCGATCATTTCTCCGATTTTATCGACATTTTCGACGACCGGCCTACCTGTGCGAGGTGCATCTTTCACATCAAAAATTCCTGAACGGAATCTACGAAACCAAAATTGCACAAATTTGTCTGTTACAGTATCGGAACAATAAACACCATTCACAATT
>KK502400.1:4754122-4796490 GCA_000688735.1 Glossina austeni
TTTACGAGAAATCTACCAGTGCAGCCATCTATCGAAAAAATAATGGATTTCTTTTTCCCCAACCTAATATATATGATTTACATACGATCTGTGGCAATGTAACAGTGATGGTGATATAGGATTGTTCCGTTTATTGTATAAGACCGATGCGTTCATTTTGGTCATTTTGTTTGAGAGTTTCAGCTAGGTTTTGCGTCCAATAAGTCTTGCAGGCATAAAGCAACAATATTAAGTGGCAAACTGTTATTTTAGGTAGAGAAAGGTCAAAATCATCGAATTTAATCGTTATATACACCGCTATTTCCCATTTTTTTTATCCTTTTTAACTGTAGAAGTCACTGGCACACCTAGTATTTACATTGCCTCAGTTAGTTTCAGAATGTATCAAACGATTGGTACGAAAAGATTCGGTCTAAGGGAAATGTAATTCGAGTTATATTTTAAAACTGTTCTCCTTTAGGAGAACCTACATGAGAGTTCGTTCATAAGCCTTTCAGCCATAATCGAAGGTTTCATAACATAATTGCACTACGTTTGCTGAATATGTATATATATTATATATATATATATATGCGATACCCCAAATAGATTTTTATGGTCCTTTATTTTTTATACCCATCTCTGAAAAATTCATTCTGTCAAAACATATGCAACGCTCGGAGGAAGTTTCAGACAACCCACAAAGTATATATATTCTCGATCAGCATTAAATTCTGAATCGATTTAAAGGTTTGAGAGAGTTTGGCTGTCTGTCTGTCTGTGCAATGTATGTTGTAAATATTCTTCTGGCCGCAAAAATGAGGCTATCGACTTTAAATTTGGCGCAAACACTGGAACTTCTTGTACGCAAGTTGGTATTGAAAATGGGCCAAATTGATCGAAAAGCATCCCTATAGTACTTCGTAAACTAAGAACACTTTTGTTTTTCAAAAGCAATAAAAAACTGGTTTTTGCCCATTACTCCGGCAGATAAATCTACAAAAATTTGAAGGTACATATAATAAAATGGCAAAAATCGGCCGCGCCTACCCAATTTCTTAGTGTGGCATAATTTCATTTTCTTCCAAAACCTGAAAGCACTTAAGCATGGCCTGTCTGTCTGTCTGCCCAACCGCACAGTATCTGTAATAAGCATTCTCCCGTTAGCGAAAATGAAGAATAAGAATTTAAGGAAGATTCAAACAGACCAAACGACATGCCTACAATACCTACACATCTATACAACATAAACTAAGAACACCTTTGCTTTCCGTGTTTTTTGTTCATTATCCATAAATTACAAAAAAATACACGAAAATTTGCAATTTATCAAGACATCCTCCAACTACATTTTTTACCGAAGCGTCCTGCAAATAATATCTATCTGCTATCTTAATAATTAAATTGAATAGGTAATGAACAGATAATAGAAGGTTTTCGGAAAAGTTAGTCTTACGCCAAAAAGATACAAAAATGTAAAGAGTGAAAGAAATATTGTAGCGTGTCGTGTGGAAACGTGTTGGTGACAAATGGAGTTTATCGATTAGGCGATTTTCATAAATTGGATTAGTTTTTGGTTATTTTTAAGATATTTTTGCATACTTGAACATCTCCGATATTTGCTTTCAACCAGATTATATAATATAGATACTAAAACTTGTCATGCAGCGAGGATAAGAATTGAATTCTTCAAAAGAAAGTTCTTTGAGAGGCGGCCTTAATGAAACACTGCACACGAGCACTGTAGAAATTAAGAGCCCAGAAAAACCCATGATGCATAAGTAATGAAATTTTAACTGTTTAGCTATTGATGGGGGAAATTCTTTGAAAGTCAAAATTTTTTGCAGTATGAAGTGTTAGAGACTACTTATACATCTATCATGTATACGAATATATGAATCATTATGAATTTATGCAACTTTAAGGAACTCAATTCGGTTAACGAAATATAACAAATGGGAAATTTAATACTTACCGGATGATGACGTTTTGAGTTTCATTCCTAAGCCGGCTAATTGAAACGAATAGTTTATAAGCGAAAGAAAACATTCACATGTGCATACATTAAAAAAAATGAAATGAAATTATTTCAAGGAAAACGTTATTTTAGTTTACAAGGATATAATGATGAACACTGGACTTGAATCATAAAAGAAAAATGCTTTAATAAGATGAAAGTGTAAATTTTTTACTATGTGTATCCGTACATTTCTGCTATAATCTATTTTTTGATTTCCTCCAACATACCTGTATTGAAATCTAGACCTTGTGTATCAACAAGATATTGCAAAATGTCCCCCTGCTCTTCGAGACTTTCCGCTTCTCTTAACATAGCTACAAGTTCTTCTACTTCGGTATCAGCAAAATTGTTATCAGCACGATTACGTTGTGTCAAAATTTTAGGAACATTTTGTGCTGAAAATAGAAAATTAAAATGTTTCTTTCCATATATACCACGTATATACGCATACCACGCCTTTCCAACGCCGAACGACTGTGATTATGGCCAATTGGATATATATTTTCGCGTATCAAAACATCAGTCTTACTATTGTTAGAAGCTGGGGGCTCCTCTTCGGGTGTCATGCCGAAGATGCTAACATGTGTTTGTTTATTAGCTTGTAACCAAGGTGGTGGAATCACAGATGATAAACGCCTTTCTGTTAATGGTGTTGGGCCTTCCATACCCAAAGTATCCGCTAAAAAATTATTTAATAATTAATCTCTGTGTGCGCAAAGAAAAGTAATATGCATACAATCCACATTTATGGATCGAGTTTTTTTAATAGCTCCTTTGCAAGACATCCGTCTTCGCAAATGTTTCGGTCTAAATTGACTACCGCGTAAGTTCATGGCATTACGATAACTAAATGATCTTAACAAATGTTCGTCTAAATAAGTTTGAATATCGGTATGTAGGCGATCTGGGTAACCGTCCTCAGTACTGCCCAGGAAGCTCAAATCAGTAATGGCCGAAGTATTTAGAAAATCCTTTAAATTTCCCAACATTACGCGTGTGCCGTTAATGTAACCAGATTTCAATTTACGCATTGTTTGTATCATAGCCAACGGTATTTTATCTTGATCTACAAATATATAAAAAAAATAATATATTGTAAAATAATTAGCGCTTGCATGGACTTGACAAAATCATGCTTTAATTACTAATTCTACAAGAAATTGTTAGTACTAACAAAAATATATATTTCTGATTTAGTTTTGTAATCATTTGCATACAAAAATTTTTTATATCCACCACCGATGCATTGCGTATTCTAACAAGATTTGTCCTATTGCTTGTAAGGCCTAACAGTGCTTATAGGCGATCATCTATTCATAATCAGAGCAAGACTCTTTGTCGATTTAATCCTGTCTGGTAGTGTCCATTCGTCCATCTTTCCACCTGTTGTTGGAAAGCGCAGTTAGATTTTGATTTTGGGGACAGTCCGCCAACTATATAGTTGGAACATTATAGTGTAAGAACCATGAGAAAGCGGAAATGACAATTCACACCCACACTTAACAATACATGTTGCTATTGCAACATCTCGGCTTGAGGTGGTGGGCATAAAAGATTGGCCCTAAGTGAACTTGTTAATGCATTAAAATGACTTGGAATATGTTCATTACATTGTATTTTGTATTAAAGGCATTCATGAAAAGTTTCTGAAGTACCTCAATTGTAGTATAAGCAATTACACACACACATACGGGGTGCTTGCAAAAATTTTGGCCAGGGACTTCTACAGGTAAAAATGATAAAGAAGTGGCAAATACCAGTGTTCATGACGGTTAAATTCGATGATTTTGACCTTTCTTTGCCTAAAATAACAATTTTCCATTTAAGATTATTGAATAATCCCGCGTATGTCCACGCTAATCATGGAGCGTTCAAAATTGCATATTCGATCTTCATTACCGTTGCTGTTTAATTTGAAGAAATCGGCTGCCGAAGCCTACCAATCACGTTCAGAAGCTTATGGTGAGGCTGCCCCATCGTATCTCAATTGTCGATTTCCGTTGCAACTTTTCTAAAAGTGGTGATTTTGAGGTCAATGACAACAAACGCCCTGAAGGACAAAAAAAAAAAACTAGAAAAATATGAATTGCAAGACTTATTGGATGGAAACCCAGCCCAAACCATCAAAGACCTTTCGAGCAGCTTAACAATTGACGAATCCACTGTTTCTAGACGTTTACAAGCGATGGAAAAGATCCAAAAGAGGAGAAAATGCCTACCTCGCAAGTTGACTGAAAACGACATTTTGACCACTTGTTGCACGAGTTGCCCAGGGCTAAATTGTTGCAGCACCAAAGCGAAATTCTGCCACACCCATCACTTGTTCAGATCGATGTAGCGTGGGCTTGGATGGCACGCGACTCCGCAAAGTTAAAGAAGTGCGAAAAGGGGTCTGTGGGTGGATCGCTGCCAAACCAATATAAGTTTTTTCGACACCATACCGCCATGTTGCCAAAAATATGGTAAAATGTTGTAGAAAATGATGGAAAATATTTTGAATAATAAAAATTGTATCAGTTTTTCGCAATAGTTGCCTTTGTCGCGTGAAAAAATGACGAAAATTTTTGCAAACACCTAATACTTCATATATGTCTTCGAAATTTGGAGATTTTGTTATTTCACTTATATTGCTAAGATGCATGTGTCAAAAACCCCATTAAGTGTCTCAAGGGCGCCACAAAATTGAGTTTTTTATTTAATTGTAATTTTTTTATTGAATCATACAGACGCACATAGGGTACCGTTATGTGGGGAATAGCACATCGAGCAAATGGACTCCACGGCTTTGTTAGCATATACGCATTCTTTGATCGAAATTTTCCATTTTGCATAAATGTGTGGATGCAAAGTGATTCAAATAACCTCATAAAAGTATATTGGCCCAGTGGTGTTAAATTGCATGGTCTAGGGGGTCAAGGGGGAATGTCTTATGCAACGATCGAACTGTTTCACGGAATGTATGGCATTTGGCACCGTTTTATTGAAACCACATGTCGTTCACATCAATATCACTATCAACTAGCGGTACTAACATTCATTGCTTGATCAGCCCCATTTTCGAAGAAGTATGGTCCAATGATGCTTTCAGCCCGAAATTCGCGCCAAGCAGTGACACAGTGACACCTTGTGAATGCTCTTATTTTCCAGAAGTCCAAATGCGGCCATTTTAACGACTAACAAAATTATCAAGGCGAACATGAGCTTCAGGGCTTAGGATGATTTTGCTCGGAAAATCTTGATGTTCAACAATCCATTCAGCGAACTCTCTTCGCTATGCATGGTTATTAGGTTTCAGTTCAATTGAACTTTAAAAGCGTGAAGACAGACAAGGCAGATAGATCTTCAATGGGCGTACGCTGTAGAAGGCTTCTCGAAATGTTAAGTTCTTCACAACGGCGTCAAATCGATTTCCCTCGACTCTCTTACTCACTGCTTCGTTTTTAACATTTGAAAGTCTTGGCTTGGGACGGGCAGCGTGCTTAGCATCACTAATTGATCCAGTCTTCCTGAATTTTTCAATTACTCTCTTTACAGTTGACGAAGGTAAATCAATGTTTCGGCCATATTTTGCACGAAATTTACGAACTGTGGCCGCAAAATTTTCATTATTTTTCGAATATTGTTCAACAACGAAAACGCGTTGCTCTCTACGCGAATGCTCCATTTTTGCTAACCCTAACTTGTCAGTTGTCAAATTGGCTGGTTTTCGTTTTGGGGGTTGCGAACCCTTTACCGCATAAATGGCGGCAAATTCAAATCTTGCATACATTTTGAGACACCGTTTATTATATAACATTGCATATAATCTATTATTTACAAATTTCGTCCCAGACGACGCAATATATTCCGAGAAAAGGATAATTTTTAAATTCAATTGCGCTTCTCTACCTACTGTTAGAATTGACTAATGCCCCAATAAATAGAATAGCATAAGAGAGAAAAAGGATTAAAACTTAATTTATATAATCTTCGATTAAATGTACAGATTAAGGAACAATTCTTCTACAGATAAATCCTCAATAGTTTCAAAACCATAAACAATTAAAAAAAATTAAAAAAACTCGTATGTCCAAAACTCACCATAAGAAAGAGAAGACGAAAAAGATTTGGTCATTTATCTCTGAAAGATAAATGTGGTTTATTAAAGTGATTTCTCCACAAGTCCTTTCTTGCCCAACCAGGTTACTACCATCATACCATCATACCATCATAATAAATTTACTTATGCCCTGTCGATCTATATGCTATTATATATCTTTGTTCCCTCCATAGAGTAACCGAATAGTCGACGTTGTTCACTCAATGGCACGAAATCAGATCACTTTGGATAAGCAGGAATCGTATGTAACTCAGTTACAACTAATAATCACTTTCAAGCATTTATTTATTAGTCACCACATACGTGAAATATACGTCTAACAATTTTAAATGTATCGAGTAATAAAAAAAAAAAGAATTTGTGTTTAGCTTAGACTTATACCCTTCATGGCTTAGTTTCTCTTTATTTTTTTTCCTTTTTGACATTTCTAAATATTTTAGAATCCTTTCACCAAAAGTAGATAATAGTAGGCTACATGCTGGCTAAGCGAGAGCCGCAACATAACGTTAACTAGATTAGTGTTTACATGCACGACGCACGCATATCATTCTATTGGGACATAACGTCCCCACAGACATAATGCATGCAAAGACCAATAGGTATGTATTACAGTATATGTTATAAAATACCCAAGCATCGAATGCATTTAAGTTGTGGCGAACTCTATACAAATAGCTATAGGAGGTAGCTTAGTAAATCTCGAAGGTACACACGAAAGAGGATGCATGCTATACATATCGTTTATATTTATAGCGGCACATAAAGGCTACTATGACAGTCGCGAGTTATAAGTTCGTGGTGAACTATTTCATCGTTAAGTTAATGAACTAACTTCAAAACATTAAAGTGTTAGGATCTCTCTCTTCAAGATCTCGATGCTAAATATGAAAATGACCCTCACTTTAAAGCGGTAAGAAAAAGCAAAGCAGTGGAAATGTGATAATTTAAGTTTTCATAGAAATTAGTCGGTTTTTTAAGAATGTAAATTCTAAAGAAAAGGATCACCAAACATACTTTCACGGCGTTTTACCTGCGTCGTGCACGTGCACAACAATAGTTGACAAAAATTTAGCGAAAAAGCGGATTAAAAATGACGCGATGAATTTAGGTAATGGTAACTTGCTTGTAAAAGAGTGTATAAGCAGAATATTTGCGGAAGGCCGAGCCAGTCGAAAACGAGTCGCAGGTCAGTGTCACAGAGTGTCACGTCAAGAAATTCGAATTGCAATATTCGAACGGACAAGACCAGAAGGAGGATTAAAGCGTTATAAATTTAAGTTCCTGTAAATAATTTGTAAATAGATTTCCTAATTTTGTAAATAAAACGTCGTACACTATCCTAACAACCACATTTCAATGGAGTTGAAAAAAAATAACAACAAACTAATTTATATTTTAAAGCCAGAGTCTTCTGAAAACTCGCTTTAAACTGAACTGGTGCTTGAAGCTTGATTTGAAGCCAACAGATGAACAGAAGAATTCATTTTATCCGACGAATCAAAATATCAACAAGTAAGAAAATTATATTTGGTCGTCACCGAACCGATTAGGCTAAAAAAGACAAAAAAAATGTAAAAGAACTGAATTTTCATGATGGGCGCGGCTGATTTCTCTATTTTCAAAATAAAAGCTTTTGCCGCATAGGCGTGTGGGTGTAACGGGAGAAGGTTTACCACTATCTTCTGCTCAGTTGGGCAGACAAACACACACACATGTCCAAGTGCATTCCAGATTTCTTTGGGTTCTTGAATCTACTGCTTCTGCACGTTATAAAGGTACTGGGAAAAAACTACATTTTGTTGGATAGGACTAACCGATTTTTTCCATTTTTATTCAGCTGCTGCTACAGCATCTCTCATAGAATATGTGTTCAAATTTTTGTACATTTATCTGATATAGCTTATGAGTAATGATCCATGAATGAACCATGTTTTCATTCCTTTCGTTCTTACTTTACGTAGTACTGTAAACATGTCCTTTGAACGATTTGACTTATTTTCGATTCTAATGTTGCTGTCAAATTTGAAGTCGATAGCCTCATTTTTAGCGCCAGGAGATTGTTGATAACAGACATTACACAGACGAACTCGCTTAAATCGATTCAGAATTTAATGCTGATCAACAATGTACATACTTTGGGATCTCCGAAGCTTCCTTCGGTGATTTGTCTACATACACGCCCACCATAAATGAGAACCTAAGATTATCTCGACAAAAAAGCGATAACTTTTTGATATTCTCTTCTATAACTTTCGATCCTGTAAAGATATTTCAGAAAATCCGCTACCTTCATCTGCGCCCTCGGTGCCAAAATAGCTTCGATTGGCTTACTAATACACCCACAATTAATGATGAAATTTTCATTCCAGCTTACTTCCAATTTGTTCGTTATTGGATGGAAAAAATGCTAATGGTTGTTAGAATAAATGGGAAATAAGTTGGAATTAAAATTTTATCACCAATTGTGGCCGTAGTAATAAACAAATCAGCACTATTTTTGAATTGACAATGAAGATCCTGATGAATATTTGAGTCACAGGTTTTAAGAAATATCTTCACGGGATAGATAGTTACAGACAAGCTTATGAAAAAGATATCGGCGTTTTTCAGAGGTTGTTCCAGTCTCTCCCACATTGCAAAGGAGCACAAAAACATCTGTTCACCTGACATTTTTAATTGAGCAAGGATGCCAAATTTAAGGTTCCCATCTTCATTTTTACGACTATGACAAGTTGACAAAAATAGAGGTTCAAAATGATCCCTTTTGGTAGAAATAGATATACGTCATCAGCATCTCGAAAACTAGACCAGCTAGGAAAAAACTGATTATAGGCATTTAAAGGTCTTTTCATATCAATATAAGTTCACAACAAATTTGGGAACATTACATGCTTTGTAAAATTAAAAAATTAAAAAGGATTAAAATGACGTACTCAGTAGTTCTAATGTTACTGTTTTGAAACGTGTTGTACACAGGTTTTTTATCACAATAAATTTTTTATTAATTATTTCGGTTTGACTGCGGTTCCAGGACTATAAAACTGCCTTGCTAATTTCAAATATTCCTTCTCTTTCACTTTTCTTGACGAGTTTTTGTCACAACCTGAATGTTTTGCATCATCCGTGAAAGACCGCTCAGCTTTCTTGGTCCGATTAGCGCAAAATGTATTATTAGATACCACTATCCATCTTCAAAACTTCAATGATTTTTAGAATACTAATCATGCCATCATCAAAATTGCAGATAGCAATGTCAGTCGCTATGGCCAAGAGACATTTTGCTTACGAAAAATCACGAAATTTTAAGAAAACAATTTTTTGCGGATAATGAACTTTTTTCAAAGCATCTGTCAATCAAAAAATAAAGAAAAACAGAATCGAGTTTTTGAAAAATTTACCTTTGTCTACCCCCTCAAACAAAGTACCACACCTTTAAACATCACTAAGTAGCAATTGTGTAATAGAAACCTATTTGCAATTCTCTACATTGTCAAAAACGAGTCGATTTTGTAAATTGTCTGATTATAAAGTTTTAATAGTCCACTACATATAAGGAACTTGGCAGCATATGAAACTACTTTAGCTACACAATCAAGTTAAGTAAGCTAAAACTAATGGCAAAAAGAAGAAGCTATCTTTTGTCCAAAATTATTTTGATTTCAAATATGCGAATATTGGAGAAGCAACATTTCTTCCTTGCCATAAGAGAATACCACAGAAATTTATAAATTGTAGAAAGCAAGTCTATGAACATTAAACTCACTGCAATAGATGCAGGCATGATCATCTTAATTAACTTAGAAAGATATAGGTGATTAACGCGACGCATAGACATGCCTTAATTTCTTTTAACTTCCATAAATATGTGCATATCCCATATTTTGTGTAAGTGCTGTAATGTATTTTATGAAAAACTATATGAAATTGGAACGAAAAAGGATGATTAATTACCTAGCATGTAATGCGTGGCCATTAAGGTAATTGTGGGTCTTCCTAACATATGACGCCAATTGTTTGTTAGGAAGGCTAAATTCGTGGTGAAGTTACTTGCAAGCAAGTCTGGATCACGTGTGGTATAATATTCTTCATAATCGATATGCTGATGAATTTTTAAAAACAAAAAATAAAAAACACAAATAATTACAATTATATTTATGAATAATACTAAAATAACACTGTGGACATATTCCATTTTCATTTTTTCCTTGAAACCAAACAAAAAAATTTAAAAAAAACGGAGAAAATATTTAAAATGTAAATTAATGCCGATCGTGAATCATCAACATGTAATTCTAATTTAACATGCAGGGGACAACAAACTAACTACAATATATATATATGTATATATATACGGGTTTATTAAGTGAGAATGTAGTATAACTGTTAACAACGGAATGACAAAATTTGTGTACCACCACTGTTCGGTGATGATATTAATTGTTCTTGCGAACTTATTGTTAGGACATTAGTTAAATTTTTTTTTCCAACATAAAATTAAGTTCATTATATTCAACATGATGCATACGATGATATATATGCATTTTGCATTATATTAGTTTAGAACAAATAGTTAAATCAATTTTTCCTCTACCAAAAATGTTCATACTTTGAAATAACCGTTCATTTCAACAGATACATAAACAAACAAAAATCACATCAAAATATACGTTATTTGCAGTAAAAGCGAGAACATGAATATTATTCAGGCAATAGGCAATTGACAATGTGACAGACCTAAATTAGTGTTTCTCAAAACTAACGTAACCAAGGGACGACCGAGCAAATCCCAAGCAGATTTTAGAAAATTTATTTCGCCTTTTAATATGTCAATCATTAACTCATTATCGGAAGCGATATAGAAGCGTGACAGATCAGCAAACTAATTATAAATAAAAAAAAAAAATATATATAAAAGTTGTGAAAAGTAAATAGTTTCAACTAATAATAACAGAAAGTAGTAAAGTTTATATAACTAGAATGGAATTCTTCGAATCTTTCGCTTAATCTATTCACTGACCTGCGGTGTAAAGGCGAATATTCTGTCCTTAAGTGAATACAGTTTGCTAGTGCTTAGAATACCAACATCTCGTGATTTACGGCCGGTTAAGCCCAATTTTCGATTGCGTCCTAAATAGGTGTATAAATGACTTAAGACTCGAGCTGGCTGAACTTCAATAGGAGCCACTTCGGATATAGTTTGTACGTGTAAATCATATTCAGCCAATTTATCACGTATGGTAACATCTTCGGCAATGATGACTACTTGTACTACAACATCGGGTTTTTTCTGAGCACCTAGTCGTCGATTTAAAGGATCTAGTTCGCCAACAGCCAGGAAGCCCTAAAGAGGCATAAAGTAAAATAAGAAAATACAAAATTCCAAAAATTTTTTCTTACTTCTTGTAAAAGTCTGCCTAAAATAAATAGCGATTGCCCCCATAGAAAAGGACAACGACCCACCACTTCCCTTGTCTGTGAGCCTGGTTGTTGATATTCGTTAGAAACTGCTTCTTGCGGCACCGCATAACTTTCGGGTATCAGCAAAATCCCATCTTCACTACGCACCATAATTTTCTAAGTGACCAACATACATTTACGGACTACATTCTTTACGCATAATTAGGTTAACTTACCTCCAAACGTTCAGCATATTCTTTAACGGCCAACTTATTGTTTTGAAATGCGTGAAACAATATTAAGTAGCAATAAAACAAAGGCCATTCGCATTCAATGTTTTCAAACATACGCAACTCCCATCGCTCGTAATACAAACGTGACGGATCTTCTTTGGGAGTCCGATAACCATCACGGAGAAATCGCTTGCAGCCATATTTACCCAATAGCCTTGATAGTATAGCATCTTTTGTATTGCATATTAGTTGTGGATCATCGACAGCAAAAGCTGGAAAACCAATTACGCACAACAAACCCGAATCTAGTTCTTTACTATTAGACTCACGCGGGAGCATAGATTGTAAAACAGCTTGACATTTATGAGCTTCATCAGCAAGAACATGAATGACACTGGCTGGTCCACCCCGTGCGCCAAATAAGTCTAATTCATTCATGGCTTCTAATGCTGCTTTAGCCATTCCTATTGAACTAGCATTCAATTCGGGTTCCCCTAAAGTTTACGCAATTTTCTCTGTACTTTAGTAGCAAATATTTTTCATAAAATTTCACTTACCATGATTGGTTTTATCACCCCTTTCCCAAATACCATAATCTGGTATACAGTAGGCGGACTCAATATAAAATACTAGATTTTGTATAAACGAAACCTCATCCAAAGAAAATACAATTTGTAAACCGGATGCTGTCATTTGAGCCAAAACCAGCAAATACAAAGAAACGGCATCTATCTGCAAATGACCCCATTCGCTGTCGCCTACCACCGGCTGACCGTTCTTACTCGAATACTTGGCATGCAATGAATCTAGAGGATTTTGTGTGATTTTAAATTTTTCTACTTTATCTTTTTGATTCATCATAGCCATTAACAGGCCACGCATTAATTTAACACAACTTTGTTCCAATTCATAGCATTTAGCGCGATCTTCATCTTGATCGGCTATCTTTTTGTAGGCCATTGAAAGACCCCATACTGCCAAAATACAGTAAACATTATCTCTGATCCAAGCATGTGAATTGATGTTGGAAGCCGGAAATAAACCCGTCACTGGTTCTTGATGTGACATAATTAGACGATGCACTATGCGCTGGTAGTGATCTAAGCATGCTCCAGAATTACTTCGAGAACGCATTCTATTTTTAAGTAATTAGAAAAACAGTTCTTTTTATAAAGTCAAATAAATACCGAAAGAAAACTTATGTAAGTTAACCACAGACGTTTTTTAACTATCGAACTTTTCTACCGAAATTTTTTTTTTTTTTTTTGGCTTATTTAATATTGGAAAACAAATACTTTAGATATTTTAAAACATTTTTTAAATTATTTTCTCAGGTTTTATTAAAACCTGAAAAAATTAAGAAATATTTATTGAACTGCTTGCAAATATTATCTCAAAGCTGCTTCAGCAACGCAAAGTTAAAAACAGCTGCTAGCGTTAACCAATTGTTCCACCTAAAAAATGTCATACAATTTCTCTTTAGGCCTTAAAACAGAATGATGCGTTATTTCGTTTTTTTTGCTTAATAAGTCCCAAGCACAATACACCTTGAGAAAAGCCGTGTGATCATATTAATTTATAATAAAAATTAAGAAAATCGATGTGTTTATAAGCAAATACGTATGGTTTGAGAAATAAAACTGAAGATATCAACTTAATGTAAACAATAAATATATGAAAAACCATGATAATAAAGCTCATGTGAAACCAAATTAAATTTCTCAAGACAGGGAAGCGATCTTCATTGACGTAGTAAAATAATACAAAAGAATTACTTAAGGGAGCTGACACAATGAAGCTTCGCTTATATTCCCACGTCTGGGAGAGACGTTCAATTTGTGAATTTTATAAATTTTACCAATTCAAAAATTATGTATATAATTTATATATATATGTGTGTAAATAATATGCATAAAGATTTATAAACTAAATTCATCTCTCATTTTATTTCATATTAAATTCCTCTCCAATAAGTGAAGCTTCATTGTGTCAGCCTCCTAAATGTTTGGATATGACAAATGTATTTAACATTGGAAACAAATCGCCTTTATTACTTCTTTTTCATACCTAATAATATAATATAAATCATAAATTAAAATTTTACATCGTATACTGCATGAAAAAGATGTAAATTACTACAAATAAACGCCATTTTTTATTTTTGTGTTCATATGCACAGTCATGTGATTTGTAGATTCCCACAACGTCTCGCAAAAAGCCGTCAAAGGGGAATTTCCGTGCCGAAAATGGGAATAATGTATGATTGAGTTCAAGCGCAAACCATATGATTGTCATCAAATTTTATTATTGAAATAACAAAACCGTCTTAAATTTTTGTTATATACTTTGTAACAAATTGGTCAGGAAGAGAATAATCGATTCAGCTTGCCGTGTGAAGATTAAGAGAACCTTTTTAATGATTTTTATCTGTCCGTTGTTTTCAGCTACTTTTTGAATTTTCCGCGATATTCTTTGATGTGTTGGTATTATGAATGGCTTGCACGATCCTACTTTGATTGCGTTCCAATTCCATTAGCAAATCCTCATTCAAATATTTGTCCATAAATATTGTAAAAGTTTTAATAAATAAAATTAATATATACACGCGATAATAAACAATAAACCAAACCAATAAATATAATTAGGATTTTTTTTTTTAACTTTAAATTATTTGTATTTTGTAATAAAAATGGGTGGTTTTTGTTTTATAAATATGTGATATGAATTTCACCGTTACTTTTTTTGCCCGGTTTGTTGGGAAACTATTTCGGTTTTTTAAAGTTGTGGAGTGTAGCCCCGAATTTACCATATGTCGCATGTATTTTTTTACACTGTTTTTTTTGCACGAAACGCATCTACGGTGTAAAAAAAGAGCTGCGTGTATATGTTAACAACAAGTAGGAGAAAATTATAGTTGCTACAGGGGGGACGAGCTTGCAGTCGCATACAACTCCATTTCAAACTGAGTTCAAGAATATAAGATATTTCACCTAAATTTTTGCACAGTGATCATATAGTTCCGGTAAACAGGCCACGTGAAGTAAGACATGCGAGAGGAAATACTTGAGTTATTGCTTCTGAGTTAAGCTTCGATTGCGTCACCATAAGCCTCGTTCATTACTTTATTTCCTCTAATTACTACTAACAATAACTTGCTTCACGAAAAGTACCACTTGATTGATGTTTAGTGTACAGTTCGCAAAAACAAGTCTCTAATAACAAAATTTATTTGAAGACAATAATTCTACAATTAACAATAAAATATAAAATTTAATAATACACTTAATAAATATAATTTAAAAAAAATGCACAATATTTTAGGTTTTGTTAAGAAGCATACGATCTAAAGGCCTTCGACCTTGGATACGGAATCGTTTAGATGAAGTATTCAAATTTCCTTTAGGTGAAATCGCTTTTATATCAGTTGGTTGGGAAGCGAGTGAATAATTGGTTTGGCTAGCGATAGTATTACTGCGCTTGCGTTTAGCGAATTGAATGTCCGCGCCGTCCTTTCCATCCGTAGCTTTTACATTAGTACCTAGTTATGAAAGTGCGAGGAAACAAAAAATAACTCAAACGCTTAGTAGTCAAAAAATTTTCTGAACCAACCTTCTATCGAAGCACATTTTTTTAAAGTAGGCTTTGGATTTATTTCTGCACAGATTTCGTTCTGATTGTTGTCTTTAAAAGAGGGAAAACGTATTACTGATGACATTAGCGACCAAATGCTTTGTTTTTGATTCTTCGTCTTGCTTTTTGGTTGTTTTTCAATCCTTTCGATTTGTTCTTCATCGGTAAAGTCTTGCAAAGCGGTACTTTGCCCACGTCCCTTTAAAGAAGCTGAGGCAGCAATATTTAATTCTGGCAATAAACGTTTGCAAGCTTTATCAGAATCTGCCGATGTCTCGTGAATATCACTTTTTTTGCGCACTGGTGTAGCATTCGGTGTAAAGAACACCTCAGCTGAAGAGTTCATCAACTTGGGTGAATCAGTCTCATCCTTCAAAGGAGATTCAAAATTAATTAACTTTTTATTTATAAGAGCTCCAGGTATTCGCGTAATTGGAGTTAAGGCAGTCAATTGATTATTAATGCTTTTCTTTAATTCGCAATTTTGATCCGGATAATTATTTGAACTCTTTTCTGGCTCTAAATTTAGAATTTTTTTTGTATCGGCCTGGAATTGTACTTGGTTTAGTTCTGTAGTTTCAGTTATGATCTTTACGCTGCTACATGATTTAAACACTGAACTTTCCATGCAGCTGGAAGCAGCGGAGTGATAGGAAGAACTGGTTGAAGAGCATGGTTCCGTGGAAGCTTCCATATTCTTATCTTTACTGGTGATTGCAGTTGCCGTGCATTCTGTACGTGTAATAACAATAGATTCTGTAGTAACTTTTTGCGAGGACAACAAGACGTTATGATTTTTATTCTGCGAAACATAAGATATTTGGTTTTTCAAGACTTCTTCAGTTTCGCTGTGACAGCGTCGTAATGCCGGTGACAAGCGTAAATCGAGGGGCCTTGAAGAGGGAGATTTGGCAATGGATGAATTTGGAGAGTGGGGAGTATTCATTAGATGATAGTTTGAGTCCTTATATAAAGCTCCTGCGGCTGTTGCGAAACCGTGTTCCACAAATGCCTTTTTTATACTTTTAGACATTACTTGTCTTAGGGGAGTTATAGCTGTCATTTTCGAACGAACACCACTCAATTTACGATAACAATTCACATTTTCAACGGCTTGATTATTTGTATGAAGCCATGCTGGACTATTATCTAATTCACAGCCACTACTATGAATGCTGGACACCTGGCCGTTGCCGCTTGCATTGAATGCTTGTTCTCTCGGTTTAGCAAATAAAAGTCCTAATTGAACTGGTGTTGAGGTCGATCGTATCAATTTACCCGTTTTATCAGTGGAACTTTTTTTCATGGAACTGTTATTTGCTGAGGAAATATTTTTAATGGATGACACACTATCGGTTAAAAGTTCTTCACATGCGGCCTTACATTTGGCCTGATAACGCAAACCTGCTACAGATTTGTGTCCTGAGTCGCTTTCGCAAAAATGTTCTCGCCATATCGGTGACGTCTGCGTGGAAATGGTTTTACCCACTTTTTTGTAATCGTCAAGCTTAGAAGCTTCAGCTACATTCCGCGATTGATTCACCTCATATTCAGACTCCTCCTCAAGATTTGGTTTAGTTTGAACGCATTTACTAAACTCCTTCATATCGTTAATCTTTTGGTATATTTTAGAGCATTTCTGACATTTTAACGGCAAGTGTTTGCTCTTCAAATGATTCAATATTTCTTCGGGTAAATCACTTCTTAATGGTAATGGACGATTTTCACATATAGGACAACACATAAAAATATTTTTGACGTCATACGATTGATCATCTACTCGAAACTTTTGATCTTCATTTTGAGCTGCAGCTGGTTGACGAATCTTAATGGCATGAGTTTCTAATTCGTGTCTATAACGACATTTACCGCAACAGAACACTTCTTGGCAGTATTTACAAATAACCTAATAATAATAAATATGTTCTTCTGGAATATATGGCATTTACTGGTTAAAAATTTGTTAACAACTTACATCGTCCGGTATATACATACTATCTCTTAACTATGGCACTAATGTCAACCGCCGAAAGCAAAGTTTTCTTCTTATTTGTGTATTTAAATAACGGTTCTTGCCTCTGTGTTATACACACATATATATATATATATATATATATATAAATATACATGTAACTGTATATATCATAAAATGTATACATGTATACATCTTAAAATTACTTCAAGTGTATATAGGAAAGTGACATTTGATATATTTACAAAATGTCGACGCGTCGTCTTTTGCAAATAATCTCCAAAAAGAGAGAGTAAACAAAAACTATCAATTTGCTTTTTGTTTCGATATACGATATAAAAGAATAGATTTTTCTTTGTTAAAGGAGACTGCGAAGATTTCCAAAAGAAAAATTGTTTTTATATCATCATCAACATCATCATTATCTAATATTGCAAAATAGTAAATGAATGAATGTAAGTTTTCTGAATTAAATGCAGGTATTTTCAGAAAGTGACAGAAACATGCATACAAACCACTTTTCAAAAATATCTCGTAACATCGCTATAGTATTGCATTGATTACCTATTTGCCGTAAATTTGGTTGTCAATGAATTCGTCAAGTCCTACTATGTTTCTTAGGACACTAAATGTGCCTTGTGCCAACTGGCATCAGTACGCCCCGGATAAGTTAGAAGAGATACCAGCGCTGGTTAAGTAATTTTCTTTGCTTACTTTAAGATGCAGATATCAAACACATCAATCTCTCAAGTTGTCTGAACTGCAGAAAGAAATGATATTGAAGTGACGTTGGAATCACACTTTTAATTGCATTTGCACGAACTGCGATATAATGTAAAAGACAGGACTGCCTGATGGAGAAAGTGAAGATGGATTTAAAATCAGAAAAAAGGACGCAACATAACCATACTTTCGTGCTTTATTTAATATTATCATTATTATTATTATTAACTTGCGGAGAGAATGAATTCTAAGGCTAAAGTCTTAAACCACTAGCATCTAAAGCTATAGCCTGTTATTGAAAAATTCTACTCTTAGACTCTTTGCCTATTCGGTGACCTACTCGGTCATGTATTCTCAAAATATTTTTCAAAGCTAATTTTTTTTTTTTTTGGAAATGATCTCACACCCATACGATTACTAAGAGGTTAAATTTAAGAAAAAAAATGTATTATAAGAAGAAACATTCAAGGACCTATCTTCATCTAGGTACTGAATTTGAAATGTGCATTAATAAACCGAATGTTGTTGTCTGAGCAAGAAGCAAGTATTTAGGTACGAATAGAAACAAGAAGATAGATTAATACATAATGATATTGAATAGTCGTTGTCAAGTTGCGATAATTTTATCACATACACGCTGCCAAGAATTGCGAGGAGAGACAAAACATTATTCTATGCGGTTACTTCCCTTATCGCGTGAGGATTTTCCATTGGTTATTGAGTCTCTGTTGGAAAATAGCCGTCAGCTTCCAAAATAATAAGGTATTTTTAGTCCTGAATTAAGCTTCTAGAATACTTCGGAATTACATGATCATTCCTTTAAAACAAGTACAAAAACGCTCAATCTCAATTGGAAAGGACTTCGAGGCAGTAGGGAAACATTTAACTTAAGTCAAGCTTTAACAATCATGGCATTTGATTCTCATAAATTCGTATTTGCTAGCTAAGGGACTACCCGAGGAAAGTAGTTTCTTACTGATTTCCCTTTCAACCAACCATACGCGCCTTAGAAAAGAAATCCCTTGAGGGCAATGTGGCTTGCATGTGGCTGGCAAATTCCTAGCAAATTAAAATGGTCACTCAGCCAAACTCGAAAAATGATGTTTATGACAAAACAATACCAAAGAAGCCCACACAGCTTGAGTTAGATGTTTCTCACTCTAATGCTCTAATTCAGCTTATTTTTTCTTCTTTTCTTTCTTGTATATTCCCTGGAGTCTTATTTAAATATATCACGAGGCTGTTCAGCTGTTTTAAAAAGTTCTCTTTAAAGTGTGCCACCTTCATTTACGGAAGCTTCATAGGAATTAAAGTTTAGCGGGTGTAATGGCAACACTAAATACGATATATATTTTACTAAGATGACGTCGAATACGATATGCAAAACGTTGATTGGAATTTACAAAAATGGACGTGTGCAATAACGGTGACGTGTGTTTAGAGGTTATTGGTTATTGGTGAACCTGTCAGAACGGAGCGCTGAATTCCGCAATTTATGATACATAATCTTTAGTCGATTAATTTAGCTCAACATCCAAGAATTTTTTGTGTTATATGCTTTAAAAAATATTTTAGAATTTCAAGACGTTTATGAGAAATTCTTGAAATTACAGAAGGAACGAAACTCACTGATGCCCAAAATCTTGCGCAGTCCAAAATTGAAATTTCGAAAGCAATATAGTTGGAAATACAGAATTGTATAAAAGGGGACACAGCAGGAATTATTAAATGTAAACAATATTGAAACACATAGATGAAACTGTGCAGATGAACTTGTGCAGATCAATCTGAAATTGAGAACAAATATAACGCAATAACGAACGTCGAAATGTGGGATGATGATCCCATGTATCAACATATAGACAACGGTAAAGTTGTTAGCGGGAAAAACGAATTTCAAGCCGAATGTCGAAAAATGCAAAATGAGTAAGGCGGGAAGGGAATACTATGGAGGACTTATCTGAGACCATACTGTAATGGTTTCTGCAATAAACACCGCATAATATATACGGACCTCCCTTGCTAGATAAAACTAGTGAACGAATTTGTGAAGTAGAAACTCTTTTTGCATGTCCGTATGTGTAAATCATGTAGTAAATCATACTAGTTACTCGTCAAACCGTACACTTTGGCAAAACATTGGCGAATATCCCAAATGCGGCCAACGACCTGCCTGGCGAATTTCAACCTATTTTACACAATCGCATGCACAGTGATGAAAAATGATTTCCATACAACTAGACTTACTATAGTGCCTTTGGTCTTCGAAAGCATTTAATTGATCGTCGATTTGTGAATAGTTGTGAGAAATATTTTCATTGTTCATTTCGTTTTAAAGCGATCTGTACACCAGAACGCTTATAAGACTATCTCTACAAACGGCGCTCGCATCATCGTTATCGCTGTGATGTTTGTTCGAAAACATTGCTCAAACCAAACACCTAAGGTACGTGGCTCCTGTAAATGTTTTCAAAAAAAAGTAACGTAATTGGGAATTTAATGCTCTCCTTTATCTGCTCGGTTTGTTCAAACGCCTGTCGGGAGGCATTCTTACCTCAGCAGCTTCAACAGGCGGTCGACCGAATCACGGGGAACTTAAACTTAAGCTTTCAAGAGTTCGGCGATAGTGTTGACGAGAAGATTAAGGATATAGAAATTGTACTCGAGGAGAAGTTTAACTAACGACTTACAGGCGGCATTGAGAGTGGTGGAGGTAGAGTTAGAAAACAAGAACGAATCTTTGGAGTTGATGCAGAACTGATTTTCTCGGCATTGGAATCGTACTGATTGTCTTAATGCAAACATCTCGAATATGGACATGAACCACTGCACTTCTATAAACAAGAAGAATGAGATCTTGGTGAAGCTCAACAGCGTGGCTGTAAAGGATTTGCTATGGAGAAACTATCTTGCCACATGTATGGTGATTCTTTCGGATATCATTGGTGGAGAGATACGTTCTCGAATCTATATCAATGAACATTTGCCGCCACTTTGCCGAAAGCTGAATTCTTTATGCAAGAGGATCAAGAAAAATGGAAAAATTAACAAATTTACGACGTTCAATAAGGATTTGCCCAAAGCAAGTGTTACAACCAATGACGGCGCTGTGATTTCGTATGAACTAAATACGTACAGCGAAGTCAATTTTTCTCCAATTTCTTATTAATCCCTTTTACTGTATCGCACCCGTTCTTGTTAAATTTATTGTAGTTGGAAGTACAAATTATGTACTGGATTGTAGTTAGAATAATAGTGTTTCATGTAAATTTTGAAACACATACGGAATTATTAAAGTCATAGATTTAAGTAACTTGATTTGTTATACTGAATTTTTGTAATAGCCATCTTGCTTTGTTGTAACCTATATTTCAAGGAGGCCTGAATCTTAGGCCAAATGCCAGCAGCACACTCTTGGTTGTGTTGGACATTTGAACTGCCAGAGTGTTAGTCCTTCTAATTGGTCTACGAAACTGGATGAGTTTAGTAATTTGGGTAAAGAACTACTTCACTGACGCCACTGTAGTTTTGTCAGGCTATAATGATGATGATGATGACGAGAGTGTCTAGATGTGGGGGAGTTGCCCTATACACCTCGTCTAAACTGCACTTTAGAGAAGTTTTCCGAGACTGCTTAGCCACCTCTACAATATCATGCAATCGCAATCCCCAAGCCTTTTAATCGAACGCCTGCAGTTCTCTGGATCGAATAGAAACACTTTCATATTAATATCAAGTTCGTCTAACTCATCTATGGAAAGGTCGTTTATTGTTCGTGTTGCTAGATATTGGAATGCGTTACCTCTGACTCTGAAATCGTTCGATGACCCCTTGAATATATTAAAAAAAAAGATGGCTGCACATCTAAACTCGTAAAGTGTATTTTGTCGCTGGTTAAAGTTGATGATTGTAGAGTTCTTAGAGCAAGACCTTATTAGTCATTTAGATGATTTGACCTTTAAGGTTTTACAGTTACTTAACAAAAGCTTAATAAAATGAAATCAAATGACAAAATATAATATGAAAGATCGAATTTTTCGAAAAACAAAAGTTAACGAAATTTAAACCAAAAACTTAAGCGCTGGACGCACACATCCAATGACGGCACTTGTATAATGAATTGCTGCAGTGATCTAATACAGTAAATAAGTCGCAAAATCACATCATTTGAATCATCCCATTGTTGCATTTTGTTTACATATACATTAATAAAGCGAAAAATTTCTATGTGCAGAGGTCTTTTTGAAGCGAAAAACAATTTGAATTATTTTCCGTAAATTAACAATAATTAATAATGTAGTATTTTTAATTAATTAGTAATCTAAGAATAATTACGAAATTGTTTTAATATGAACCCATGCGATTTTGTTTATTTTTATTACATATTATATTTATCGCTATTTTGATTGTCAATGCAAATACATGCAATAAAATTGCATTGCCACAATAATGCAATGGAAGTTAGGTGATGAACACCTATAACATAAATTATGGGTGACAATAAATACAATTTCCATCACTGTTGAGTGCAAATTCATTCGACGGTAAAATAGGTGTCGAATAGCCTATTCAAAGGCGAAATAAAATAAAAAACTTAATGAATGTAAAGATCATCTAATCTTACTATTCTATCTACTATAAATTTCAATAGGTTGTAAAAAGCAAATAATTATTTTCGGTGCTTTTTAGCTTCTGCTGCCATAATATAAAGGGCATTATGAAAACTAAATTAAGAAAAAATATTAAAAAGTTGAATGGGTGTTAAGGAATACCTCTCAGGTAGTCTCAACAAGTTAGTTTATACTTAGATAAATTAAAAATAATTTATTTGGATTGTTGCTTTTCTTATTTGATTATTTACATTACTCCGCTTCTCTTCATTTATTTATATTTTCCGTGTTATTCAGACACCAACGATATTACAAATGCAACGCTGGTTTTATGTCGACCAAAAAACTTGTTCCGACTCGAGAGCAGTCGACTCATATAAACTTACAAAATAACACGACCGAAAAAGACGGTCGTGTCAGTTATAAACCGACTCTACATTTTAACAGGTCGTGCGTGATGTACGATATAAATGTAGTCATTGTGTTGAGCGCTTTATTTACTTACGCACAGATTAGGATAAGAGCAGTAAATTCCAATTACATTTAAGACATAAGATGGAAACAAACCATATAATGTGGTTTATGAAAAATGCCGGCAGAAATTAAAATCATCTAGATATCGATTCGTTGGCGTTTTGCGTAGTAACATAAGAATTGAGAATTTTTGATTCGAATTTACCTTTGAAACAAATTCGTTGCGCCGTCATCATTAAAATTTAACTTATTCACTACCAACCGCCACATATATAAGGCATACGGTGTTGGAAAATTAACTAAAACTTATTTAAACGTGTACTGAATAAAATTGTTAAGTTCTAAAACGATAAAATGTACACACACGTAAAATCTAGTCCAATTGATGACATATAATCGCGAAAAAAATCTTGAGCTGCGATGGTGCAAAATCATTGCCGTCATAATTATATCAATCAATTAAGTTTCCTGAAACCTCTCAGCAATCCCGCCAGTTCATGTAAATACTTTCAGTGAACTGTGCTGTGACTCCAAAAAGTATGTCATCCCTGGCAGCCTAACCAAAAATATTTAAAATTAAGATTTATAGCTTGAGGTTAAGGTAGGTCAAAACTTTTGATTCTCTCCCACGTTCAGATAATAATTTTGATATTAAAACATTTTTAGATGACATAAGAATACTTCGCAAATCTGTATGTCAAATTTTTAAAGTTACTGCATGACTTTTATCTTGTAATCTTTTATTACACTTCTAATTAATTTTTGTAGCATAATTTGCCAATCTAGTTCCTGTAGGTATTCCAGTCGCATTCCAATAGTGCAGTGAGCATAATCAAAGTAGTTATTTTGAAAATAAAAGAGAACGAAGGAGATTTATCGAAAGGGGGATAATCACGTTAGTTATTCTCATGCTGTAAAATGCTTAAAACTGAATTTATTTTTTTTTATAAAATACACCAACGTATTTTCTCAATGTCGGAAAATGAATTCCTAATAATCAAAGGAATACTATTCAGCTCATGCTCACAGAATGCGAAATAAAACAAGTAAGAAAGTTGTATTCATCTGGAGGCAGATTTTGTTGCTACTATTCGATCATTAGAACCCGGTATGCAGTCAACCGCTTCAACTGAAACGATATGAACCACGTAAGCAGCCGAATAGGTAAGAATTGCGATTAGCACGTCAGTGTTCGCGAGTTCAAATGTCAATACGGTGGAGTTTGCCTTGATCGTAGTTCTAGTGAGTTATAATGAGTGCTCAGTCGGTAAAGGAATAAAACTTACCAATTAGAAACACATCCACTACACTGCGGTCCCTGCTTCCCTACCCCTTTCCCTTCCCTGTCTTCTTTCCGATCGTTACAATATTATACGAATAGGGGAAATTCGCAGTGCCTGGCCATGTTATAAAAAAAAAATATTCGGCTGGTTCCGAATCTTGCAATAACATCATCATCAAAATCTTCGCCCGGACTTTGGTTTCGTTTATTGTCATAAACCTTTCATCTTTCAGTTCATTAAAAGGTATTGTTAAGAAAAATAAATCTACCGCATCGTGACGTCCATCATAATTAATTTAGAATTAACACACTTAGCTTGTCGCATTTTACTGTCCAAGTCCTTTGATTTGGTACCCACGTTGCTGGTATTATTAAGAAAAAATGCACCCACCGGGTCTTAGTGATCATAAATATTTTGGAATTAGCGCATTTCAAGGCAGATAATATATTTCTATTTGAGGAATGTACAAAGTAGTTTTAAGCACTCTGCCCTGTTCACTTTATCATTAATAAGGATAAAATCTCAAAAAGGTGAAAAAAAGAAATTTTGTGTGGGCATTTCTGATTTTTTCCATTTTTGCACATGGTTTGTGGAGTTTTTCGTACAAGTAAATATCGGAGATTTCAGTCTTCTATCTTTATATTAGGAGATTGCAAAAATTTTGGGCGGCCTCTTCTACAGACACAAATGATAAACAAATGCGAAATAGCGGTGTACATAACAGTTGAATTCGATGGTTTTAACCTTCTTCCACACAAAGTAAAAGTTTCCCATTTAATATTATTGATTTATTTAGCGTACGCCGATGCTAATTATGGAGCCCTCAAAATTTTTCTTTTTCCAAATTTATTATTTTTGTTATTTTTTTATAGAAATCTGCTGCCGCAGCTCACAAAATACGTTCAGAGGCTTACGGTGATGCTGCTCCATCATATCGTAATTGTCGGTTTTGGTCTCAACGTTTTAAAAATGGCTACACGAAATGACTGAAAGTGCCATATTTTGGCCATTTGATCATAGTTGCCCAGTTGTATCCTGATACGCTGTTGCAGATCCGAAGGCAAGTACTGCCACATCCAACGTACTCGTCTGACATGACGCCTTCCGATTACCACTTGTTCTCATCGATGCAGCAAGGTCTGGCCGGCACGCGGTTCCGCAAAGTTGAAGAAAGGTGGGGAAAACTTGTGAACAATGGTGGAAAATATTTTGTTTAAATATATGTAAATATATATCGATCATTATATTTTTTGATTATTAATATACACAATCTTTTTTATGTGAACCAATGGCCAACATTTTTGCAGCCCCCTAATAATTTGTTTAGAAAAACAAAGCCGCGTTCCGTTCACGTTTCACTGTAGGCTTGTGCTCCAACGAAATTGTCCTATTTTCAACACCAACATGTCTACAAAAACTTCTAGTGTGTCTACCCAATTTGAAGTCGATATCTTCATTTTTGCGACCAGCAGACCAACGCAAACCACACAGGCACACAGGCGGACAGACATGGCTTAATCATTTCAGAATTCCGTGCTGATCAAGAATACATATATTTTACAGGGTCTCTAAAACTTCATTTTGGGTGTTGCAAGCATTATGACAAAAGGAGTATACTCCGCATGCTCGAGGGGTGGATTTAATAATATTTTTTTTATATAAATTGGTAAAAACTATCATCTAAAGCAAATCTTTGCATCTAGTACGTTAGAGAGCAAGTGATTTGAACGGGTATAGAGTGAGTCTGTAAAGTACTTAAACAGCGTATAAAATCACTTGTAGGTCTGTTGATTGTTTTCGTCCAAATGAAGATCGCGAGCCATGACTACAACTTGTAACGTTGGTTCGGGGGGATGAGCAAGGTCCTTCGCGTTTTTTTTTTTAAATCAATTTTTATTTTCTTTCAAGAGTTGCTAACCTTACCCTCTGTATCTTTATGTTATAGTAGTTTGACAGCAAGAAAGATCAATTGAGGGTATAATTGTTTGTGAGTGGGCTTTATTTGCTCTTTCGAAGCGAAAAAAAAACAGCATGTACCAGTGGGCTGGCATGTATAAAAGCGGTTCAGTTATATGCTATTAAGTACTGTTGAGTAGGAAAAAACTGGTGATAAAAAAGTGAAACCATAAAACTAAAACCGAAGGAGCACCGATACGCTTGCGACTAGTAAAATAGAGAATTTTATACGGCGGCGTGGCACAAGGTTTGAAGGGGAAAGGTCTCAAGTGTCCAACATAAATTTTAGCACAACTAGTGATACGACAAAACAAAACGCTGTTATAGTAAGTTTATCTTAAGTTCTTCTAGGTGTCGCACATATATCCGCAAAAACTTAATATGCGCTGCATGAACACTGCGTACTGAGAGCCAGCATTTCAAGGGCTTGTTATCTTTTAAGTGTATATCCCTGCAGGGTCCATTCGCTAATACAAGTATAAATTTTGCAGAGCCGTTTGACATAATGACCTGTGCACGTACAAATTGTACAACCAGGCCACGTTTTTATAGGCACTCTAATGATTCCACCTAAATTGAATATAGCAGGCCTTCCTCGCGTAAATGGACGACAAAAACTTAAGGCAGCTTCGCGAAGCATACTTTTGTTGAAGTATCCGAACTGAATGTGAAGTTATCAGCTCTTGCTCTTGTTTGCGTAACCATGTCTCTTCACAATTCTGCCATTTTGGACGCGTAGTTGCTGTTTGACAATTGTATGCGTGGGCTCACGTGAGTGTTTTTGTGAAAATGAAAAAATTGCGTATACGGCTGTCAGCAAGTATTTGTTTTTGAAAGAAAATACGCTTACGAGAAATAAAGACAAGTTGGAGGACAGAAAATGCAGAAAAATGCCCACCTTTGCAGAAAAGAAAATTGGTTTCACTAACCCTTAACCTAAAAGTTGCGTTCAAGTCGATGTAATTTGGAAAGCTGCCCCTGATAGCGTTCTCATTGTCATTCGTTACGATTATTTATCTCCGTGAAGTTGGCATTTAGGCTCCGCAACCTCGATACATCAGAATGTCGATAACAATGTACGTCTTGCTATATAGGCATATAATCTACTAACAAAATAGGTTTGCATTAATACTTCTTTCATTACAACGATGCTGTCGACTGTTATGTAATGAATGGCCCAGATCTTCAAAAGGTGGGACTATTTTCATGGAAGCATGTTTAGAACGCAGTGGCGTCTGCAGCTACAGTCGCCTCGCTTATTTAGACAAAAGTAATGTTCTTGGAAAAGTATGCCGTATTTAAAATCAAGGACATGCGTTGCGAACATTTTGGTAATCTAGACACAAGCGTTCGCAAGAGGGATTCACATATGCCTCATGTTATCTGTAATGCACTCACTTTCGTAAAACCGTGTCTGTTGTTAGAAAGACATTTACCTACCGTACTATTTTTAGTGCGTGTGTGTGTGTGTGTGTTTTCATTTGATTTTCGAAAAAAGCTTTATCCATTCTATATTAAGCGACTAGTGCGCTTATAAAGACTTACGTGCAAATCCATAGCAGAGTCCATCACCACTTATGGAGCAGAATTAGTTGTTGCATTCAGTATGTGTGCGCCAACCCCACTTTACTCAAAAATACGACTATAAGCAAACTTTTTTCATTATTTAAATCTAATATAGTTTTATCTTTTATTATTTTATAATTTTATTATTTTACAATTTTATGAAATATAAATATAATTATGAAATATAAAATATAATTATGAAATATAAATATAATTATGAGCTATTTAACCCGCTCAGAGTTGTTTGCAAAAGAACCTAAATGACGTCTATCACCTACACTCATTATCGGACTCTTTAAAGTCCATTAAAGCAACATTGCTTAATACACGAGATTTACATATGTCATACCTGAACTAGCTTTTAACCCTAGAAAGTCATTATGATTCGAAAATTAATTGATGTTAACTTTTATCGATTGCCAAGCTTACGTATGTTTGCGATGGCTTAGGGGTTCATTTACAATTTGGTCCTGCACCGGTGGTAAGTGTGGCTCTATGCTAGTTGCGTACATACTTTTTTTCTTTTTTTACTACTTATTTGTTTTATTTTTACTTATACTAAGTTTTAATATTTATTTAATATAAGTTTTGCTTTAAGAATCATTTCGACTGTTGTTTGTTTAGTCGAGTTTTATGTATGAGTACAATTATAATAAATAAAATAAATAAAATAAATAATAATTCACAAAAACTTAGCTTAATATGTTATTTCCTGTTAATCTTAAACAATATAAAAGATTTTGTTATATTCTTACAATTAATAAAAAAAAACAAATAAAAGCGCAAAAACAAACTGTCACTATTAGCAGCGCAGAGCCATTACATTAACTTTCGCATCTCAACTAGGTTGTCCTAAAATTTACGCAAGTGCTTGCGGGCCAGGAAAGTCGTGGAGGCCATTTGCCCGATGTGCTATTCCACACATAACCCTATTAAATTTGCAATTTAATTCGAATCGTGCGTAAATTTCCGGACATCCTTTATTTCTTATATATCCCTAGTTTTCGTTATATGGTTAAAACATATCAGAGATACCTTAGATCGTGCGTTGTGATTTCTAGAAGTAACTTTATCAAAAAAGACCGCGTTTGTCTTTTCTTTCTTTATTCTGCTAGAATACCTAATGAAAATATGTTATCGTGCAAAGTGAATTTGCTTAAATTTGATCGAAGTAAACATTTCGTTTTAATCGAAGAGCAACATAAACTCATGTATGTTCTTGTGTAGTGATGTTTTATTATGGAATTTTGAACGAGAATTAACTTAACTTATTGTATTCAGTCGTTTAATCAATTTAAAGATAGCGGCGCAAAATTCACCGTCAGACTAGTATGGTACTAAGTAAGATATTTATCGTGAATATCAATGAATCATCAACTATGCAAATAAGTTCTGTCAAGGATTTTTGACCAACCAAAATAAAAAAAAATACCAACCAAATAATAGAGGACACTAATAACAACAACGACACTATAATAACATTTCGTAGATCGCTCCAACTACCACAGCCAGAAGTATAGCAAAAAAAAAAAAAAACCAACATCAATCTTTCCAATTCATCACAAAATTTTACCAAATCCTCAAAATACGTTAACCGACACTATGCAAGATACAACAATAACAACGAATCATACCACATAAATTCTCGTTGAAACCAAAACTATAACCGGAGAAACACTTACATGGTACAAAACCAGGAAAAGGATTATACACGGAGGAAGTCATCCTCGAATAAACTCCAGGGAAGCAATCGCTAACATACCATCAATATCCGAGCAACAAAAAATTTATGTAACATTCGCAATAGGTAACTGTTCAAAGTCCTTCACCTTTTTAGTTGACACAGATGCAGATATTGGCTTATGCAAGGAAGATATTGTAGTGTAATCGCATATGCACTGTCATATGCATCCACTTTGAAGTGCGACAGAATTATGCTGAATTTGCATAATTCTGTAGTAAAAAAAAAGCAGAGAAAAACAAAAGTTTTGTCGCACTTCAACTGGCTGGGCGACCTAATTAATTAGTGTTTACGGTAGCATTAAGTCACCTGTTAAAATTAAGCATAAATATCGCACTTCTTAATAAAGAATTATAATTACTATCAAGCAACCCAAAACAACCAAGCGTTTAATTCTCTAAGAAAAATAACAGGCGTTCAACCCGCCTACGAGCAAGATTTAGGGACCGTCTCATGCCGAGCTTCATTGGCAATCTATGAGACGGAAAGACTTGGCGTTCTGAAGCCGAGCAGATTAGGGATAAACTTACGTCGCACCAATTCAAACAAAGAAAAATCACCACATGGCGATCGTGCAAAACATCCAATAATCTGCTTATATTTTTGAGCCAAAATTTTGTTTGACCCCGTTTTCCAACCAAATTTCTGGGCACACACTCTTTTTTTAATATGCCATCTGAAGGCCCAAAGAAAATCACGATAGAGCAGTACCTACAGAGACAGCATACCCGAAAGGAAGCCCAACTAACTCAGTTAACCACTCCAAAAAAAAACAAGGAGGCAAACTGATCAAAAATCGCAAACGCCTCGATTTCCTGAAAAAAGCAGTGCAACACCCTATCCCGTGGCACATCTCCCAATATTGGAGAGAGATCGACTGCCTCGAAAGATGGTTCGAGGATAGAAAAACAAACAGACAGCAACATTTCCTAAGAATACAGATGACGTTACACGATTTGTAGGTTTCTGCAATTATTACCGACGTTTCATAGAAAATGTTGCTGAAATTGCTAACGATAAGTTCGTCTGGTCGCACAAATGTCACATCGCATTTGATAACCTCCGCCAAACATTAATGCAACCTCCAATTCTCCAATATCCAGACCTTAATAAACCTTTCATTCTCACTACTGATGCTTTAGAACCGGCTTTATTTGCTATCTTTCTCAAGGAGAAATAGGCAGTGACTTGCCTATATCCTATGCAAGAAGATCGCTAAACGTACATGAGAAGAATAAATCAATTAATGAGAAGGAATTACTTGCCTTATACTAAGGCATCACTTTTTTTCGACCCTATCTTTACGGGAAAAAATTTACCGTTATTACAGATCATTACACTTTTCACACACAGCTATGCTAATGCTGATGCTTTATCTCGCATTGAATTAAACTCAGGTGTATTAAAAATCATGTTTCGTCAACGGTTGGATAATAATGCAAAAAAATCTTAATAATCACACGTAATATGTTTAAAGAAAACAGGGAAGATATAAATACTACACATCATGAGGAGTTTAATCATCCTCGGATGTGGCAGTGTACGTCGATAAACGACAGAAAGTTGGCATTAGATTATTTATTTTATAAGATACTGATCATACCTCAGTTTGGTCAGAAGTAACTTAGTATTACACGAATGAATAAAGATTTTATTTGAACAAAAGACTTTAATTTTGTGCCGATTGATTACAAATCAAAAGAAATCAAATTTAAATTCTTTTTTTTTTGTTTGTAGAAAAGAAATGGATTAGGCCTGTATGTTGTTTCACTTTAGACAAATTTAAATTCGATTCCAAAAAAAGGAAAAATACTTTGATATGTAATAATAAACTTACTATTTTCGAAAGTTGCGGAGAAGCTACTTTCTGAATTTAGAAAATTAAAATGTGAAAAATATATATTAACCAATGATGATGAACTATTCAAATATGTTAACATATAAAAACTTAAAGAGGAATATAACAAAATAACAACAGAACAACAATATCATAATCAGAATCTATAAAATGCCCAAAATAATCAGTGACGACATAACCACAATCACCACAATCAAGTCGTTGTGGTATAAGAAAAACCTTGTCAAAACTGAAACACAATTATATCTGGAAAAAAATGGTGAAACAATTTGGGAATAATTGTGATCTTTGTCAAAGGAATAAAATCGCTAAATATACCAATGAATCATTAGAAATAACGGACACACTTTCAAAAAGTTTTGAAGTAATCTCAATCGACACGATAGGACAACTTAGACCGTCAGATCAATATAGATCAATATTGATATATATTAACTATGCAATGTGATCTCTAGAGAACAAGGAAGACAAATCGATAGCAAAAATATTAATGGAAGAACTTATATTAAACCATGGACTTTGCAACACACTGAAATCAGATAATGGAACTGAATTCAACAAAAAACTGATCAAAGAAATCTGCAAACTGTTGCATATAAAGCAAAAATTCTCTGCCCCTTGCCATCACGAAATAATGGGTGGACGGTACAGAACGCAGCCACAGGGTATTACATGAGTATTTCCTCTCTTTTGTAGAAAATAATCTGGGGCACGAATACATACCATACTTTACTTTTGATATTAAAGTTAAAAGTTAGTTTAAATACGAAATAGGCAAACCGCGCGTATTAAGCAAAATTGTTTTGATAGACCTTACAGAATCCGATATTGAGATTAGGTCCTAGACATTATTTAGGTTTCTGCAAACAACTCTAAACGGGTTAATTCATAAGCTCACAATTATACTTACATTGACTAAGCTTAATGAACATGAAGTGCCGAGAACAGCGGTTAGGGACTTTATAGCTTATCTCAGCGAGTAATAGGGACGAATCGATAGCATCATTAATTAACTTAATTAAGAAGGAGACATCAAGAATCAATCTACGTTTCTCAAGCGGCGGTAAGGACGACAAAAGCAATCTATTTTCATAAAGGTGAATGCTTTGGATGATTTGAGACCAATTTCTATTCTCTCGACACTACCCAAAGTGATTGAACATATTCTCAAAGACTAGATCCTCTGCTCTGTTCAGAGTTTCATTTCACATTCTCAATAAGCGTTTTGTCGTGGGGATAACACTACCAGCCTACTACTGAACGTAATTGACTCAATTAGAAGAGATATCAATAAAGGCATTTTATCCTCCCTGGTAGTTCTGGACTTATCAAAAGTTCTCAATTTTGTTAACCATTTGGTACATATAAAAAAATTGACGACACCATTTGAATTTTTGACAACCGCTTGTGAGCTTATGTAGTCTTACTTAACGGGTAGATCTCAGTTTATGGACATTAGTGGTATTTGTTAGAGAAGTTGTCCCTTATACTTTTGTACAAGGTTCTGTATTAGACCCTCTACTCTTCTAGATATATATTAATGATTTTCCTGAACGTATAGGAACCAGTGCCTGCAGACCATATTTATTCACGGAGGATATCTTTCTGGTATGTAGTGCTGATTGTAATAAACTTGATATCTTTGAATCGTATTAGACAACTTTTTGAATGGTTACAGGTAAACTCCCTACTTATTAACCCGTCTAAATCCAAGGCTATGCTCTTTACTATTATGAATCAGAATCTGGCTCAAATTAATATCCTTATTGGTTAATCAGGTGTAGCGCTCATTGATCTACATAAGTGCCTGGGTATATTTGTTGATCATCACCTCACCCTTGAAGAACATATTGATTTCATTTATGGCAAAGCTGTGGGTTTCTTGTGTACAATTTAATCCAGAAAAAAAAATCCAAAAAAGAAAGTGGATACCTGGAAAAATGGTATGCGAAATTGGTCGAGTGCTTTACCAACTACAAACATCGAAAAGTTGTATAAAACGACATATAAATCATATTAAACATAAAATTGATTCCAAAAAAAAGGAAGGAAGAGTTTGAAATCTCTTCTTACTTGTTTAATTAGCTGCCAGAGAGGGAAGAATAGCAACATCAAGAAAATTATGAAGAAGATCAACCCGAAAGCATACAACGTGATGAAGAACAACTTGAAAGTGCCATTTTCCGCAGTGAAACACAGAAAGGGAAAGTTTCGAGCACCTGATTTTAGGAGGCTTAAATGAACAATTTCTTATAAATTATTAACGTCATTTATACACACCCTGTTATACATTCAATTATTATTTCTTATGTTCTAATGATACATGTATTCACTGTGATATTAATATAGAAGTAAAAGCCAAGTGAAGCTTAAGCTGAAGAGAAAAGACGCGTTTTATTTCGAGGTTACGGACACAATGTGTACCAAATTGCTACATGTAGATGAGCTATTGATAGCAGGTGAAAGAATCACCACAATTAAGAAAATTCAACGAACAATTGGAAATGTCCGATTGTTTGGAAGAGGAGATAATTGAAAGCAATAAAAATGAGAAGCCTTATAGAAAGATACTTAGAAGTCTCAGATACATCCCGCTGGGATCAAGACGAGGTATATTTCATTCAGAGATATACAAGAGAAGGTTCGGACGACATCCTAGTGAATGTATTATAAATAACCCTCAGCACACGTTCAAGTCAACGAAAAGTTAATTTCCCTATGCAACTAAATTCCTCTATTGAGTGACTACAAAACACACATCAATTTACGTATTATAAATAAATGTCAGCATATTTATATATACATCTACTCTATGTGTCCATGAATTAAGTTTCAAATTAATTTTTTCATTCTGTACATATCAATCGGATTTTAAACACGTTTTCATTGGTTTGTGTGTATGTGCCCACAAAACTATAAGTAAAACCCATAAGTGACGTGCACACAATAAGAAGAAACATTTTGTTTCAATTCCATTTGCTGTGCACAATACATGACAGGACATTTCGTTACGCTCCATTCCGACAATTTGAAAAAGACTTGCTAAGCGCTGTTAAAGGTCGATAAGGAACCATGGTCATTATCGATTGGTGGCATTGCTCTGCTATGCTGTTTGCTGTCTGATAGCGTGATGCCAAACGGTGTGAGCTAGTGCACTCAAATTTTTTACCGCTTGGTGGCGTTGGTGGTACGGCTGTACTTCTGTCCGTGCAGCCTCAACAACGAGAGAGGGAACTGATCCATTCAGGAAAGGACCCATCCATGGAGCATTTATACGGAACACTATGGTAAAGAAGGCGGTGAAGTCGTTGCGAGAGCGATTAGTGCATGGGGGCATAGTGTTGATGTTGATTACAAAACTGTGATGATGCTATTGAAAGGTAGCCTCACGTACGACAGATTTCCAGTGGCCAGAGTGAATCGGGTCAGTCTTAGGTATGGGGCAGAAGTTAAGTACCTACGAGATTTTTATTAGATCTTTATTTCTTTCATTTGTACTATTATTTTAAAGTTTGGATGAACTAGATATACAAAGCAAAAAGAAAATGGATTGACAACAGATTTTTCATTAAATAAGCAGCAGAACGGCTCTAACATCGTTGGAGGACGATATTCCGAATAGTTCAATTGAGAAACAGAAGTAAGTGCACTTTAATAATAACAAATAAATATTTTAACAATTATCCTTCAGTTCTATTGGGAGCAGGTAGAAGACGAATAACAGAATCGAAAGCAAAAATTGCAATATCAACAGCAAACATTGCAAATAATGAGGGAAAGGAAGGATGGATACAACTATTTAAAGAACGATTTATACATATATGCAAAATAGGAAGTCATTGTGTAGGCAATAAATAATTTTTAAAATTATTTATATATATAATTTTTACAAGCTGTTCCATCCGCCTAAAATATATAAGGACTGCTTCATGCCGAGTCGTTTGGCATTTATAAAGAGGCAGATAGTCTTGGAGCACTGAAGTCGAGCAGCTTAGGGAACCACCAACAACGCTTCGTCACACTTGGGAAGGATTCATAGGGAATCTTCCCAAATATATAAAACATACAGTATACCAGAAAACAAAATTCTTTACGGTATATTCATAAAGTAATTCTTTACAGTATATATTGTAGTGACAAACAGATTTAAAGGTTCTTTTATTAATTTATGTTTAATTTAAATTCTCTTTATTAATTTGAATTTTTGTTTACTTCTTCTGACCCACCTGAAGTGTGGTCAGTAGCTTATATAATAAATTATTATATGCTAACTTAAGCAATTGATATAATTAAAGTAGGTTATTACGATAATGATAGCGTAAGCGATTAATACGATTAAACTATGTTTAATAACAACATACATAGCCTAATTTAGTTGGGTTACAACTAAATTAGGCTATCTTAACTAGGTTAGGTGTCATATTATGTTAAAATATGAACTTAGCATAAATTGTTAATCATGGTAGAGCGCGACAGATCGATAATGCTACAATATATAAAGAGGAAAAAAATTTGATTTACGTGGAATATATGGATTTCTGAAATTAACAATGTTTTATTTGTCAAATAAAAAAAAAAAAAGAAAAAAGGTATAAAAAGGGAAGAAAAGGTTTTTTTGAGTAGAGTTGGATTTTTGACTTGGAATGAATCGTTACGTTTGAACATAAAAAAAAAAAAAAAAAATGGTAAATTTACTCTTCGAGGAAGTAAAATTGTTATTACATTAATCTATGAAGAACCTATCGCATGATCGTATAGCACTCAGTGGGCTTTCGCCGGACTGATGGATGCTTCTCACATATCTTCTGCCTCGAACATACTTTAAAACACCACAGGCTATAGCATCGGATTATATGGCATTGAGGCCGTTAAAGAGGATGGGAATTTAGACGAAATTTGGTCGCTATGGAGCACAAAATCTAAGCGAGACCAACACATCTATGGGTGCAGACTTCGGTGAAGTATATAAGTTAACACCACATACATTAAAACACCAAAAGTATTTAGATAATGATGGGTGTTGAGAACACCATTAGCATTCCTAAACCATTCACCAACAAAAAAGATATCAATAATCAATTTAACATCATAAAAATTCATTAAAAATTCGAAGATATTTAGCTATAATATTTAGATAATTATGGATATTGATAACAGCATTAGCACTAACAAGCTATTCGTGTAATGGGTAAGGTGCTGCAATAAACAAGTAAGAAAGAAGATGCTGTATAGGTTAGGTGACCGATTAAAAATAAACATTTACTGCAGCCATCACTCAAACATCCATAATACCCAAGTCAGCAATTCGCGTGATAGAATTAAGATATAAATTAAGACACATAATTAGAATAAGTACTTGTTATGAATGCAATTCTATTGAATAACACCGAACGTTGTTAAAATAAGAACAAAAATCTCTTTTTTAAGAACATCTTAAATAAAACTGTTTAATTTATAAGCGCCGCTGGGTCAAACAAGCAGACCCTCTCTCTTCTATCCTGTTAAATATCATCATACAGGAGCTCATTTGCCAACCACAACACGCCGAAGTGGAAATGCGAAGTACTGTGTTCCGGTGCTTGGCATACGCGGACGATCCGTTTCTGTTTGTGCGGAGAAAGGAGCGCGCAGATCATATATTTTTGTCGCGTTCTTATGTAAGTGCAGAAATTGCAAATTAATACCACCAAAAGTCAACCTCTCTGTCTGTGCATAATCGCTTCAAAAAAGAAAAGTATATATGACTGACGCTCGCTTTCGATTTGGCATCGATCTAATTCCGATTGTCAATGTCGAAGATCACTTGAGATATCTCCAAAACTGAATTAACACCTTTCGGGAAAGGCCCCCGTATTTGTTCACCTCAAATGTTTAAAAAGGGAGGCTCTAAAGCCTAGCCAAAAACTCCGAATTTTTCGTGATTTCTTCCTACCAAGGAACATTGCCTTGCTGCAATATCCGAACTTTACAAGGAAGTTGGTTAAGGAGACAGGCCGTAAAGTCAGAACCGGCAAGCGTCAAATTCTCTATCTGCTGCCTCTTTGCCATAATTTTATCATATATGCGCCGGTGCGAAGAGGGCTCGGTCTTTTTGGATTTTGAATGTGCGATCGACGGATCGAAAGGATTCGAAGCATGGTGAAAGATGGTTCTAAACTAAAATACTATCAGCCCCACGCCGTGTCCCTGAACGAGTCCTTTTCCGTCTGTACTGGTCCGAGGGAAGTGTTTGAAAATTTGCATCGGAACAGGTGTGTGGGAAAGATTGTGTTAAAACCATTCACCTTCGCTCTAACCTCTTGTCGTGGAAAGCAACCTTGAGCAATCCACACAACGCGAGTGCTTGCGGACAAGGCATATTGAACGCATAGCGCGTCTGTGACGTAGTCATCTATTGGAATGGAAAAGGGCACCAGAGCATGTTCCACAATGAAAAAGTCTGCCACTACTCCTCGGACGCCCTTGTTTTCATGTAACAATGGCTCCGCTAGCTATGCAATGTGCCGTGATAAGTCCAAGGTAGTCAGCTGCCCCTCGAAAGCGAAAAGGATATGAATCCCATGAACCCCCAGTCCAAACATCACATCCGTCTGTCTAAAATTTAGAGGAAAAGAGAAAGAACACACTTTAGGTGCAGTAAATTTGAACACAAATTCATAGTGTAATTCCCAAGTACGACACAGAACGAAAACTTTCCTGATTTGAGAAACTGCATGCAGCAGCAAGGAGGCGAGCGATAACTACCAAGACAATGGCCACAGCGAGAGAGCGGCTGCCGGAAAACTGGGTTACGGTTAGACCAATATTCAAGGTTACGGGGGTAGTGTAAGTAGGAAGGATAATAAAACGAAGGTGATAATTTTAGTACGAACATACCAAGATGACACAGGATTAAACGACCGATAAGGCGAAGTAAGAAGCTCTGTTGATAAAATCAAATGGATGGTCGATAGCGATTGCTTAGATTGTATCGTGAATAGCGTTAAATATTTTTACGAATCTAGGGAACTTTAAAAATCGATGAAAACAGTGGGTTACTTAAATTGTTGACATTAAAAGTGGTTGGAAGATTTAGTGCGTACATCTTGATTTTAGTGGACACTGTCTGGTATTCTCATAATAATTTAATTTAAAGAATATTAAAATTAAAATCCCTTGAATGTCAAGAAAAAGCACCAACATGTGTGACATGAGTTTTCAGGAGCTTTACACAGACTATTCGTCCGAGGGATAACGACGCTGATTTTTACAATTGATAGTGATGATAAGATTAGTATGAGCAAATGTAAAACTATGCAATTAAATATATGTTCAAATGAGTCCGGACAACCAGCAATGGAGATTTTTGCATAAACAAGGATAGAAGGTTATGAATGCAGTTCTGGAGTTGAAATTTAAGGCTTTTTACCGTAAAATAGATCAACTAAATTACAATTCTTCGATTCTAGTGAAATTGCACTCTCTACAAGAAAAAATGATCTGTTGCGTGCCCTTTCTATAAAGAAAAACAAAAGGAAGAAAATCTCATCTGCCTAGTTTTTTTTGATTTTCTATCCTATCGTGTATGTGAACGAGTCTGTCACTATTAGTTTGCGAAAAATTCTTTGTTGTAATCATAAGAGTAATGGTCTCTTTTAAGCGGAACGAAGTTTATTCATTTACTTAAGTATTTTTTGTTGGATTTTATGAAATATTTGAAAAATTTTAAATCTTAAAAGACTGTTCTGTTAAATAACCTTTTTGTATAGAGGCTTCAGAGTGCGTCAATTCAAATTTTCTCATGAAATCTTATTTTAATGAAGTAAAATGCGAAATTTTAAATCGTTTGAAAAATCTTCGGTTGGTTAAGAAGACAGGGGTTGCAACTAAGAACATCAAGTAAAAATACAAAAATTTTGCAAATAATTCATCACATTAATAACTTGTACCATTTTTTTTTTTCATGGTTTATTTAAACAAAGTTGATACAAAGTTGATTCTCCTTGATACAATAGACTCTCCTTAAGTAAAAAGAAAACTATGGAATATTGGGGATATAACGTACAAGAAATAATCAATCTGTAATTCAGAAAAAGAAAAGAAAATTTTAAAAGGAAAAAATCGCATAAAATTACATAAAAATACTTTCAACACGAATTTGCATTTCGCTACGTATTCTTTTTTTTTTATTTTGGAAAAAAACGTAATATAACCCATGGAGAAGCAGTAAATGAAACATTAGGCGAAAAAAAAATACCAGCTAAAGAAAAGAATATAAAAAAAAAAAAAAAGAACTGACCCCAACGGTTACGTGTGTTGGCGATTCGGGGTAACGACCTTTTCTTTTGTTTTGTATATAATTTTCCTTATAAACAGTTTTTTTGTTAAAAATTATTTCTGTCAAGTTTTATTAGATCCTTCAGCGGCGACGATGCGCATCGATGTTGGTGAATTTGGTAAGCTAACTTATAATTAATCCTTAAAAACAAATGTCACGACTTTTTTTTTTTGATTTTAAAATAAAAAAAAACATTTGTGAACTTATATTTTCTCTTAGCTAAATACGATTTTTTTTTTTTTGTTATTTTACCTCATTTTCTTTTAAAAATAAAATAAATATGTAGTATTATTGAAATGCCTGAAAACTGGTGAGACTTCCTGGGGGTGCTGAGGGGTGAGGGAAGGGCAGAATGGATAGGCCACAATTATGAACTTTTTTTTGTTTCCTCCGTAAAGTATTCCAAACTCAATGTAAGCATGTTAGTATAAATTAATGAATCATTTGTAACAAAAAAAAATAAATAAAATTATCATGAATCTAGTTAGAATTTTTCTCACCCATCCCATCCGACGAGCCAGGCCGGTAACATGCGATAGGTTCTTGATATATTAATGTAATAACAATTTTACTTCCTTGAAGAGTAAATTTACCAAATACGTTACATCGTTCATCATCATTTCATCATAGTGCGGCTATTATATAAACTATTTAGCTTGTACATACTTATCGCCATATATATATATATATATATATATATATATATATATATATATATATATATATATCTTACTCATGTATATATTTTTTTCATATACATTTATTTATGCTAATGTGCGCACATATGTACATTTACTTTGCAAATACTTCTCTTGTATATATATTTATCTACTTATATATTTACTCAATTGCGTATGGTTACTTTGTGTATTGTAGTGTGATCGCATATCGATATATGCATCCACTTTGAAGTGCAGACAGAATTATGCTGAATCTGCATAATTCTGTGGGAAAAAATAAAACAATAATTTTGTCGCCACAATTAAAATAATTATGTTTAGGCTAGCATTAATTTTAATGGTAAAATTTTGTATAAAAACAGGTGAAAATAATAAAGAAAACCAGTTGTTTTATGCAACTCAAAATAAGCGTTTAATTCGCAATCCGTTCGACCCGCCTTCTAACTTAGAAACATAGGGACCGTCTCTTGCCGAGTTATATTGGCATTCATAGAGATGGAGAGACTTGGCGCATTGAAGCCGAGCAGTTAGAGTCACACGCAAGCATTACACGTTACAGTGCTCTATACAAGAACGATGGGTAGCAATCCTCGCAAACAAAATATTGCACTGCACCAAATATTCTAATTATCACATGGCGATTCTGCGACCGATCCTGTGGTCGAAATTTTTTTAAAGCATCCAAAATTCTACACCGAACCACTCAACACCTATGAAATTATACAAAACGCCAACTTACACACTCATCATGGTGAACAACGATTCCAACAGATATTAAAATCCATAAAATTAGACACCGTAAACAACTGTCAAAAACAAGAACTCATAAAAATTTTCAAAAAAATTTCAAACAGTATTCCATCTAGAAAATGAACCACTCACAGCAAATAATTTTTACACACAAAACATAGAAACAAACGACAATACTCCAGTATACATAAAAAACTATAAATTACCCCATACACAAACTGACACCATACATACTCAGGTAAAAGATTTATTACAACAAAACATTATAGAACCCTCAGTTAGCCTCTATAACTCACCACTCTTACTAGTACCCAAGAAAAATCAGACAGACATCAAGAAATGGCGACTAGTAGTTGACTACAGAAAACTAAACGAGAAAATAATAAACGACAAATTCCCCCTCACAAGATTAGAAGACATCTTAGATAGACTAGGACGAGATAAATATTTTTCCACTTTTGACATAACAAACTCATTTCATCAAATAAAACTTAATAAAAACTCGCGACCTTTAACCAACACCAAAGGGACACTATCAATATACGAGACTTCCATTCGGACTAGAAATTTCGTCCAACAGTTTTCAAAGAATGCTAACCATGGCTTTATCAGGATTAGATACCGAAGCATTTTTATACGTAGATGACATAATAATACATGGATGTAGCTTTGACCATCACAACAGAAATCTAACGAAAGTACTTGAACGACTTAAGAAATACAACCTAAAACTAAATCCTTCCAAATGCAACTTCCTACAACCAGAAGTAACCTATTTAGGACACCTCATAACACCCGAAGGCATAAAACCAGATCCCGCTAAATACGAACCAATAAAAAACTACCCCCAACCCAAAAACATAGAAGAAATAAGAAGATTCGTCGCATTTTGCAACTATTACAGGAAACCACTAAACAACCTACTCAAAAAAGGAAAAGACTTCGAATGGACAAACCAATGTAATCAGGCATACCTAGAACTCAAGAACAAACTAATGTCCCCACCCATATTACAATATCCAAATTTCGATAAACCTTTCATTTTAACAACCGATGCATCAAATTACGCCTTAGGAGCAG
>KK502400.1:4797235-4815026 GCA_000688735.1 Glossina austeni
TGCATTAAGTCTACAAGACGATATATTTAAATACATATCCAAAGAGATATTAAAAGAAAAATTCAACAACATTAAAAGAAACCGCATAAATATACTATTATACAAAGAAAGCAAAAGAATATACGATGATAATGAAAAGTGCAAACTAATAAAAGAATACCACACTTGTCCACACTCAGGACATTTCGGAATGAGAAAAACTTTCCAAAAATTAAGCCAAAAATATATCTGGCGTAATATGTTCAACATGGTAAAAAATTATATAAAACAATGCCACATTTACCAAACAAGCAAACAAATAAAAAACACAAAAGAACCTCTCACAATTACAGATACACCATCCACATCCTTTGAAACACTATCTATAGATACAGTAGTACCAATAAAACCCTCTAACAATTTCCGGTACATACTAACAATACAATGCGAATTAACAAAAAACATAATCGCACATCCTATTGTAGACAAAAGCGCAAAATCAATTGCCAAAATTTTAAGAGAAGAGGTAATACTCAAATACGGCCAATTCAAAATATTAAAATCTGACAGAGGAACAGAATTCAATAATGAATTAATAAAAGAAATTTGTCTGTTATTAAATATCGAACAAAAGTTCTCAACCCCCTACCACCACGAAACCTTAGGCACAGTTGAAAGAAATCACAGAGTTCTTAATGAATACCTTTTGACATTTACAACAAATAATGATTGGGACAAATGGATACCATACTACACCTTCGCATATAACACAACCCCCCATATAGAAACCCAATACACCCCTTTCGAACTAATATACGGAAAATTGCCGTATATGCCCAGCGAAGAAATAACAAATACAAATCTTATATACAACACAGAGAACTATATAAATGAATTAAAAACAAAACTAAGATACTCCTTAGAAAAAGCCAGAAGATTTCTAGAAAAAGTAAAGGTAGCCAGAACAAAACTGTCAGAACAAAAATACACGAACCCAATTGATATAAACATAGGAGAACAAATTTTATTGAAGAAACATAACATAACATAACATAAACATGAAGAAAAAGATTAGATAAACCCTATGAAGGTCCCTATGAAGTAATAGATGTAAAAGACCCTAACGTAACAGTACAAATTAAAGATAAGCCAAAAACTGTACATAAAAATTTAATTAAGAGATACAACACGATAGATGTAAACTAAAATTAAGAAAACACAAAAAAAAAAATAAAAATAAATATAAACCAAATCTAATTAAGACTAGAAATACAAAAACTTTGAACACGTAGTTATATACTACAAAGCTATAAATATAAACTAAATACATAAGAATTTACTTAAATTAATTAATTAAGAACTACCATTTACTTTGTTAAAATTCTCTTTCATAACAGAAAATTGTTAACGTCTTTCAACACATTAACAATTTAATATATAAGGGTGTAGTGTGATCGCATATCGACATATGCATCCACTTTGAAGTGCAGACAGAATTATGCTGAATCTGCATAATTCTGTGGGAACAATAAAATAATAATTTTGTCGCACTTCAACTGGCTGGGTATTGCATTACGAAATGCAATACGATGCCAGGCGCCCTAATTAATTAATTAGTGCTTACGATAGCATTTAAGACACCTGTAAATTTTAGTATAAATAGAGCATAGGAAATTGAATAAAGTTAATTGTTATCACCAAACAATTCAAAGCGTATTAATTCGCTAGATGTTAACAGGCGTTCAACCCGCCTCAGATTGACATTATATAGGGACTGCTTCATGCCGATCCAATTGGCAATTCACGAGGCAGAGAGACTTGGCGCATTGAAGCCGAGCAGTTAGAGTCACATACAAGCATTACACGTTACGTTGCTCTATACAAGAACACTGGGTAGCAATCCTAACAAACAAAATATTGCATCCAAAATATTCCTTTTTATTACAATATATATAAGTATTTATAAGAACCCTACACAAAACACTAAATAAAATACATATATGTAAACCTATATTCATTACAAGACCACGGTAGAAGAAATAACATAGATAATTATTGAACCCAAGAATGATCATTTATTGTTAAAGATCATTCTTTCCAAGAGGAAAGGTGTGGCATTATCGATTTATCGCACTTTACCATATGGTTTACTTTTATCAATAATTTATAAATAAAACAAATAAAACAAAATTCAAATTAATAAAACAAGAAATCAAAAGAACCTTAAAATCTGTTTTTCACTACACGTCTTTAAAAATGTCTTCTCTCAGCGGATAATGTCTCGATTGAGGCTGCCAGCAAGATTTTGGGGTTTAGTGGAGAGTACGAGGCGATATTATTCGCCTTGATAGCTGACAATGCACACCTTCGAGGCCGCATTGAAGAGCTTGAGAAAGGCAGCGAATAATTTAGATCCGCCACCTGCTTGGGTGTGGCACCCCCCAACAACGTCGTCATTGGGGAGTTTCTTCGCAGAGTTGGACGAAGTTGTGCCTCCTGAACATCAGATGGCATCTTCTCCGCCGCCCTTGGAGGAATATGAAATTGGTTTTGCCATCGCAAATAGCAAGGCTAAAAGGTCGCCAGGTTTGGACGGAATAACTGGTGAAATGGTAAAAGCTATTTGGAAAGTTATTCCCGATTAACTTTTTAAAATGGATAGTCAGTGCCTAGTGGATGGCTATTTTCCAGCCCAGTGGAAAGTGGCCAGGGTGGTACAGCTGCTGAAGTCGCCTGATAAAATTGGGAGTGGTCCTAGCTTTTATCGGGGCATCAATCTCCTCCCAGTGCTTGGTAAAGTAATGGAGAGGGTGATGGTAGAAAGGCTTCTGGAGATTCCCAGTCTGAGTCTGTCTGACAAGCAGTTTGGCTTCCGAAAGGCACTCTCTACTGAGGATACTTGGCTGCATATGCAGAAATGTGTTGACGCTTGTGAAGCCAAGTATATGTAAGGGATATTTGTAGATTTCAAGTGTGCGTTTGATTATCTGAGATGGGTTAAAGTCCTTGCCAGACGAAGAGAAATAAATTGCCCAGAAATCAACCTCCGGTCGAGTTATTTCTCTCAGGGACATGCGCATGTGCTGTCGGTTCTATCGACATGGTAAATAGAGATGTTGTCAGAGGTTGCCCGCAGGGATCCATCTGTGGTCTGTATATTTGGAACATCATGATGGATCTTCTGTTGAGGCGGCTAGAAGGCATATGCAAGTTTTCTGCATATGCCGACGACCTACTCATCCTAGTCGAAGGCCAATCGCGAGCTGTTCTTCAGCAGCTCGGAGAGCGAGTTATAAACATGTGCACAGAGTGGGGGCGAGGTGTTGGTGTGAGTTTGTCACTGGAGAAAGCCGTCATGATGCTACTGAAAGGTAGCTTCTCTCATGGTCGACCTCCAGTGATTAGAATGAATGGGGCTAGTCTTAGGTACAAGACTGTTGTCAAGTACCTAGGAATTAACATAGGTGAAAGGATGAGTTTTCTCCCTCACTTTGTAAGAGTGAGGGGAAAACTCTTGAATGTGGTAGGACAGGTTCGCCGCGTCCTACGGTGTGAATGGGGGTTAACCAGACGTGCTGTTCGGATCATATATGGTGGTCTATTCGTGGCCTGTGCGACTTACGGGTCACCAATATGGTACCGAGCGATCGCGACTGGTGTTGGCCAAAATAAAATATTGAGTTGTTAGCGTGTGATTTTGTTGGCCTGTCTGCCCGTGTGTTGGACAATTTCTACGGACGCATTACAGGTGTTAATGCGTGCTCCCCCTTTGGACTTGGAAGCAACGCGAGTTTCCACTGCCTTCAGTATAAGAAGGGCATTGCCGTTACTGCCGACTGACGGGTTAAATAATGATGAAGTAGGGAGGTTAAACTTGAGGGAGCGTATCACGCTTTTAAAGGAACGTGTCCGTGCCTTATGGCAATCCCGTTGGGAAAACAGTCGGAAAGACAGAGCAACCTTTGAGTTTATCCGTGATGTCTCGTATGTAGAAAACAATCCAGATTTTAGCTTTAGGCTTCATCTGGGGTTTCTGCTTACGGGCCACGGATCGCTTAAAGGAGGTCTGCATAAAAGAGGTCATTCCTGCATAAAAGAGGTCATTCCTGCATAAAAGAGGTCATTCCTGCATAAAAGAGATCTGTCGGGAACTGGGGCTTGCCTGTGCGGCATGTCTGAAGATTGGTTGTACGTTTTGTGTGTATGTTCCAAGTACTCGGATCTCAGAGACTTGGAGGCAAGGGGTATTCGACAGACGAATGAGAAATTTGACCTCATTCTGGCCCTCTCTACTTCTGAGACGGTGGCAGCTTTGGGCGCGTTCGCTAGGCAAGTGTTCATCAGACGCAGCGCCGAGAGATGTGATCTGGACAACTATGTCTGATCCCCTTCCGTGCTCCCCTAGTACGATGACAATGACTGAATAACAGGGAGTTAGGAGCTGCATGAAGCTCTTAAGTCTTGCCAGAGGCTGCCTCTTTCTGGTTAGTGATGTGGGGAAATCCGTTTCCACGTTTCCGCTACATCGCTACTGATGTAAACCCAGTCTTCGGACTCTGTCCACAAAAATTTACTCTAAGAGGTTGAGATAGGCTCCGCTCAGTGAGAATACTATGCCCATGCGCATAGTATAGACTGATTTTGTCCTTCGAATGACTATTTCATGCCGAGTTCGGGTTTTATGGGACTTAGAAAGTCAGACCGGAGACTTTTTAAAATTCTTCTACAATTCTTTTCTTCTAATTGTGGTACCACGGGTGTCAGGAGCCCCAAAGCATTTCTTCTAGCTAGCTTTGGCCTGACAACGGGAACAGCCCATAGCGGGAGTTTCGTGGTGGCTGTGGTTAGCCCAAAATCGCGGGAGGAGCTTCTGCTCGGTGTGGAGTGGCATTACAACCGGGTGCCTTACCCACAGAAAAACAGAGGTTTTAGATAGTGCCTCGCCCTCACCAGAGGGGAGATGCGTCCCTAACGTATCTCGTCTGGTACTCGAGGACTTAATCTTCCTCATGGCAGCGTGTGCGCTGACTCCGGCACCGTATGTTGCGAGGATTACTAGCTTCGGCGAGTTTGAGTGTTTCACACTCCGTGTGCCATCGGGCACCGTGGGGTTAAACCTTCACGGTAGCGTACCCACGTTAAACCCTCACAGACATCGTCTCGAATTTATTACTTGTCTAATCATGAATGAAATAGCGCTAGAGCCTCCTAATATTTGTCCTCTTATTTTTAATTTCATATAATCCCTAAAACCACATAGAGATATTGGTTTCTGTTCATTTGCCAATGAAATTATTGTAATGAAGCAACTACCTTAAAATTTCCAACAAGTTGTTTGGATAGTATTTTCACTTGGCTCTTTAATAAGTATAAATACTTGGACATTTTTGAAAATTACAATTATATTTTTAATGACCTTCTAGGCAACAGTGATATAGAAGAAGTCGCTGAACATCAAGTTCGTCGTACAGTCTTTGACTCAACACATCGTTGGTCCAAGGATTAACTACATTAATTAATCTTTATTACGACTTACAGTATTGTATATATAATAGCAAAGAGTTACTTGGAGCGCCGTTGTGAAAACGCGCTTTTTTACATAAGAAAATATATTGTAATTTTATTTTCATTTAGATAAAAAACTAAATATTCATCTGAGAAACATATACAGGCGTCCCTCGTATAACACAGTACTTGTAAAACACGGTTTCGATATTACACGGTACAAGAATTGATAATAATTGAAACACGTTTTAACGTTTTCAAAAAATCGAATACGCATTTTAAATTTAAATTTTTGTCTGCATTGATTTCAATAAGGGAAATCCCCGACTTGATTGCTACTGAAAAACCTCTTATTTAATTTCGAGAAGTGACAGTATGCGTTTTGTTCTTTGTAACTGAAATTGATAAAGTGTTTGCTTGGTTTGTTTTTAACATTTTGGAAAGTAAAGTTTATATACGTGCATAATAATTTCAATTTGTGGTATGCAAAAAAATTAAGCTGTAACGTTTATGGTAAATCTAATTTCAGACCTTAAATTTAGATAATGTCTGACAAGGTAAGGAATTAAAAATTTAAACGGAAATTTATTTCACTCGAAGAAAAAAATGGAATTTTAGATCGTATAAATTACGGAGAAAAACCAACATCGATTGCAAAATCATTAAATTCAAACGAAGCTAAGCTAAGCTATTGACTAAGCGAAATTAGAAAAGATGCTGCCTTTGATTGTTGGCAAGGTGCGAAAACTATATCCCGCAAACGGGATATAAATGTCGTAAAAGAGAATGCTCTTATAATATGAATAGAAGATTGTTTAGATTAACAAATCCCTTTGAGCACAAATATTATGAAACAAAAAACGCTCAGAATTTACATACATTTAAAGAAAGATGAGCTTCCTTCTAAAGAAGAACCAAACCCAAACAAATTTTTCCTTAATGCTCCGACTACGCGGATCGTTTTCTTTTGAACAGAGTTTTATATTATCTTCGATTAATACGATTCAATTTTAAAAATTTTTAAAACAACAAAACAAGCAAAACAGAGAGCTGATTTGATGCGTCGCAATAAAAGAAACATAATACCCGATATATTGAAATGGCTCTGCGGTACTTATTTACAGTTCATAGCAACTTTTAACCAATATAGAAACTACGTAATGTGCTTAAAGATTAAAGATCCTTAAAGATTAATGCATAAACTAGAAAGGCTTGATATCCTTTTCAAAGAAGCAACGTTAACAGTTAATAAATAGATAGTTTCCATCACTACCAGTCATTGCGAACGAAAATGAAGGAAATTTTTGAAAATAGGTTTTTTTAGTCGAAAAATTCAAGCCTTTATAGTCTGTAAACAATACATTTGTAAACTATTTATTACTAAAAGCTAAATGATTTCAAGTAATCGACTCAATTTTTGAGATATGTATGGGAGATGCTAATGAATATTTTTTATGCTTAATAAATACAAAATCTGAAAAAAGGCAGAAACAAATATGGAAAATATTTTAAAAGAGTTCAATTAAATTTGAATTTGATATCAAACTACGAGAACATTTTTTAATGAATACACTTTCAAATGTTTTTGAAGATGTGATTTGAAAATACCATATAATATAGCTAAAATTTTGTAACAAAAACGTCTTACCTTAGTACAAAAATATGAACCCGTTTAACACAATATCCAAGTAATTGTTAATGTTGTGCTGCAAAACAAACATAAATGGAGATGTGAGTGGAACATCTAAAGAAAATATAATACATGCCAAATTTGAATCTATTTTATAGCGACCTTTTTCGGAGTCCACCGCCTCAAGAAACTGTTTTTATTTCAGTCAGTCAGAGAAGATAGCGCTCAAAAATAACTTCACCCAGAATTTATAAATGGGCCTGATAAAAGATTCATGCCAAGTTTATATCAGTATATTAAGCAAACAAGTTTTTCGTCTTTATTTAGCTAGTGCTGACGTTTTTGTGTAATAACTGATGCCAAGAACACTTTTAAAGTTATTACCTCGCATCGACCTAAGAACATTTGCGGCGACTTCATAATGAGAATAATAAGCAGACAAAGACATGGACAAGTTGATAAGGTTAAATCAAGTCAGGACCCCGTGATGATAGTCGAGAAAATATCTATAGACTGAATGATATGTGTATGTGCAGTGTTCCCTGCGGAAAAAATTCGGCTCAGATATCGGATTTCTCGAGCTGCTGCGTTTATTAAGATATTGTGCAGAAGCTTGCAAGCGTACTATTGTATCAAATCGAAAAGGAGGGAAACTGATTACCAAGAGCAAGATCGGATATGTTTTGTCCTTCTTATGAAGTTGGGGATTTTTTATCAATTTCGCCGCGCTTTGGTTATTGGCCTATAAAGTTGGAATGCCAATGTCTCTACAGGAATCGATTCCTTCAATATCAGTTCCTTTACACTTTCATAAGCTGATATATATATATATAGCTTCTGATGACAAAGATATTGAAGCATTAGCCAATAAGATCACATCACGACGAGTGCGTATTTCGCAAATCACCAGCAACTGCTGAATCCGTGAAACAATCAAGCAGCTACTTACCAGTTTTGGTAAAGCATATACCATGTTTAATTGTTCCACACAAATATTTAAATAAAATACAGCAATTGCAGTATTCGGGCGTTCTCATTGTAAGATGCGAAAGTGAAACAACTGCTTCTCAATATGAAACCTCCGCCTATGTCCGACAAAAACACCAAATCACAATGGATTCACAGAAATATTATAAAAGTCTGTAATTCGTAATCCATTTATCTCTCTGATCCAATTCCCCTTTCTCGTATATGTATTGTTTTTTCTCACACTTTTATATATAATAAATTTAATTCATGTATATATAAATAGTTTTAAGCAAGTTAAGAATAAATTTAAATAAATGCTTTCCAAAACAGGAGAGGTGTGGTGTACGTGCACTTATACATACATGTGTCAAAAATAAACTGATCATTTTAGACCGTGTGAAGTGCATAGCTTTGCATAAAATGATATACCCTTTAGTGTGGGAATATTTATGAAATATGATTTAGTCAGTTCGTATGTATGTATGTATGTACGCTGCATTTCTGAAATTATACGTATTTTAATTATTTACATTAAGCTCAATATAAGTTTGAATGCAGATCAACAAAGTAATGCGAAAATCAAAACAACAAAATGTGTTGACAAAATCAAATAAATGCTTTTTACATAATTTTTTTTACAATTTAGGATATTTTCAGAAAATAACACCTTGGCCCCGTATTTACCAAAGGACGTATCTACTAATTTTAGGTAATTATAAGAGTTAATACAACAATTATAATTTCGCATATGTGTAATTAAGATTTTTTTTCTGAAGTTGAATTTAAGGAATCGTACATATATTTAATAACATGACAAGAAAAAGGCAAAAGAATTGTAACCGAAAATATAAAAATCGTGCTTCTTGCATCCCCTTGGCGGCTAAATATGATGAATATGATGAATATCATGATGATTGCCCCACTTGTCATGGGTTATACGATTTTTAGAACAAATAGCATTGCAGAAGTCTCAGCAATTCAGTTGAGACCATTTCGAAAGCGTTTGCATGTTTTTTCAATGACACAAAACTTCGACGTTCGATGAGCCTTAATTTAGATCTTATTTATCTGTTTAAATGCTCTTTTCACTGTCAATATGGAAAGGCTTACTATAGATAATACCTAAAGTTTATATATATAAAGCACGATACTTACGACTAAAGTAAAATTGGGCTTACGAAACGCATTACAATTCGTAAACAATACATTAGTTATATTATTAGCAACGCTAAAGTAAGTTCAATGCAAAAAGATCTTATTTCTTGAACACTGACATATCTAACAACACCTAAATAAAATTTAAATTAAGAGAAAATAACGGTAATTTATTAACCGAATGTACCGCGAGCACATACCACGCAGAGAGGCTATTAAACAAAAAAAAGGGAAACTCTTTCTGCTCACTCTACTTGTCCAAACTTTTACCATGGCTCCGGCTAATCATATCATTTGACCTTAGGAAAATTATCATTGCCTGCAAATCGTATATGTAATCTTTGCTTAAACCGAATTTTATATTCTGGGTTTCTAAAGCGTTACTATCTTTGTTGACACTTAGCTTTAAAGATATTCTACGTTTTAGAACTTGGCTGACCGCAGGAATGAAGATGCCTTTGATTTGTAATATCCTGGAGGTATTTCAAATTTGCTAGATGGCCAACACGCAACACACACAGACCACATTGATCTATCAGGGACTAAACAAATCAGATGTGTACAGCGCGAAAATGTAAGAGAACCTTTGGTTTTTGCTCTCGGGTATGTAAAGGCTGCTCTAAAACCCTTTCCCTCTTTTTGGGCATTTCTTTTTTTATAGATATAGCATTTTTTTGCTTTCGCCCAGCGGAGAATCAGATAAGATGGATATTTTTAAAACTATTATAATAGCCAAGTACATAGGATTGCGAAAGATGTGCGTATTTTCATTTAAAATCGGGGTAATAATCTGGAGTATGATGCGGGTGGTATGCGGGCACGTAAATATAACTAATATTAAATGATAGCTGTATGCGAGTCCGCTTATAACAATTATAAATATAATCATATGACAATGGCATAAACTTAAATGACACGTTTTATTCTCGAAGCCGGTGGTAAAGCCTTTTTTCAAAAGGTTTACAAACACAGGCATTGCTTAAGGGGAAGGAGGGTTTAATGGTGACATTTGAAGAAAAAACTAGATGAAGTGCATATGAGTTCAACCGAGTGAAGTGTTGAAATCCTAAAATTCTGCTTTCTGCAAATAAGTTACTTTCAAACTTTCTGAAAATAGTCTTTCACTTTTCTAAATGTTATCTACGCTATTCATAATCTAGCATTTTAATCTTTTTTCATAGGAAATTGCTTCAATTTTAAATTACTTAACAGTGACATGGAATAGTTTACAACAGTACCTATATTGATTATAAGCCTACTTCGGTTTGTCTCTGCATAGCTTGGTCGCATAATTTTTTTGGCTTATTGCTTTGCCAATAATTGTCATATTTGTAGATTGGAAGATACTTACGCTTTTGAGGAAGCCTTTCACTTGATCTCATATGACTTTGAATATTATTGTTAGAGATATTTGATACACTGGTCAAGATGAAACGACGAGAGGACTTAGTTTTCATCACAGCATTGTACAGAGGAACGATGTGTCAATAATCACGGCTAAAATATATGATTCATACATGATTTAATAGAAATTTTTATGTATTTTGCTTTTCTTACTCATTTTTAGCTTTCTTCTTCTGAAGAATTTTTTTGCTCGTGTGTTGTTTTTATCGGCTTTCGCCGGAGTCCTTACTGCCAAAAGTATAACCTTAAATTTTTAAGCATTCTTTCAAATTACTCTCCTTTGCTCGCGATGGGACCAGAAAAAAAGAGTTTGGTAGGCAATAGTAATTTGGAGTCCTTGACGATACGACTGTTGATATATTAAAATAAGACAAACATACATAATTATTCTTGCCCAACAGTTTCACAAACTTACTTTAAAGAGAGTGCTGCGTTGAAACTTTAATCAGGAATTCATTCATTTTTATTTCACTTTGATAACGACAAGTACGTAAGTAGCAATTCATTGCACTTGATTTGTTTATGCTTTAAGAACATCCCGTACACTTTTATTAGACCATCATGCAATCGTGCAGCGGTTCTGCAAGAACTGACTCGTTTTCGCTAGCGCCAAGCGTTTAAGAGTACAACGCTTGTTCATTTCCCCTACAAAATGATTGAAACTCGTGCATTCTATAACTTTTAAAGAGTCATTAAGGTCGGCGGCGCTAAAAAAAGGACCGGTTTCGACATAACATTTCACTTCGTAGCGAATTTCCTCTTTTATTTGCTTCATCAATTGTCAACATTTCATTCTTATCTGGAAACAATTCAAATTTAATACCGAGCAAAGCATAAATTCATGGTGAAATCTGCTTGCAAGCGCCTGTGTACGGTGGCGTACAATTTTTCCCAATGAAATAATGGCGTATACGGAAGGGTTGCTGCTCTAAATTCAGGCAAGTATTTACTATTTTATAGCTTCTTCTTCTTGAGTGTTTAACATGTTGACAATAAATGAGTCCCTGCGTTGTAATAGAAAAGGTTCAAAGCATGTGTTATAACTCTGATCTATTTTTTTTTTGTTAGAATATGGATTAGGCCTGTTTAAATCAATTTAGACCCATAATAATCCAGTAACGTGAACAGCAACACATTAATGATAAAATTGTGATTTTACGAAACGTGAAAAAAGCGCTTTTTAATTTTCAAGTTTTTTTTTTTTTTATTCGAGATGCTTATGCTCGTTAAACACGTGACGTTCTGCACCGCAGCTATTCCCATAGGCTTTCGTAGGGTACTATACTGCCAAAATGCGGCTAAGAATGCCGGAGAAGATCTATTTAAAGTTTTCGTTTTTTATTTTTATATTGTGATTTTACGAAACGTGAAAAAAGCGCTTTTTAATTTTCAAGTTTTTTTTTTTTTTATTCGAGATGCTTATGCTCGTTAAACACGTGACATTCTGCACCGCAGCTATTCCCATAGGCTTTCGTAGGGTACTATACTGCCAAAATGCGGCTAAGAATGCCGGAGAAGATCTATTTAAAGTTTTCGTTTTTTATTTTTCCGGTTTTAATTAAAAACCCTTTCCCTTTCTTACACACAAATATTTTATTCCTATATATATATATATATATATTACTACTAATTAAATTTTAAAGAGCCAAACTTACTTACTTATTTTATTCCATTTATAAGTTATGTTAACGCTTTAATCGCATTGAATTTGTATTGAATTTTAGTAATTTTTATTCGTATTGTTAAAATAATTTTTTTGAATTAATTTGGTTTTTTGACGTGGACTTTTCTTTCTTTGCTAAAAGTTGCTGACCGCTTCTAGATGCACACGTCAGGAAATAAATGGAAAATTCTATTTAAATATGCAAGCTGTGAAGTTTTGAAAAAAGTCAAAAACATTATATAATATAGAAACGTTATATATATTATGATAGCAACATTTAGACGTCAATATTATTAGAGAGTACATTAAAGCGTTAACCACAATGTGATTGCTGTAACAGTACGCATTACTGCATCTCTTTTTAAGAAAATTTCAAACTTGGAACATATATCTGAGTATTGAATATGCATGAAAAATTAAGCTTTAGCTAAATGAAAACTAAACGAAATCATATGATCACTGTGTCCCGCAACATTTTACGGTTTACGTACACGAGATGGAATGATTTAGCAATTTTCTCAAACCATGCACTTTTGCTTCAAACTGCCGCTATTATCAGTGTGTTCAACACGTTTATGCATTTAATAGTATTGCATTATTTCACATTGTTGCAATCAGTGTGTTTTGCCAAAAACAGTATATATTATATGGTGCAACATTTTGTTAGCAACATTTGCGAAACAAAGACATTAGGGAGTGATAACGTATGAAAAATGTAACTTTCGCAATTACGTATTAAATATTTAGTGATTTTACCAAACCAGTGAATACAAAAGCGGAAGCTGACTTTCAACTACATTACGCCCTGGCTGTTGGCCAAAAACGGGTGAAAACAAAAACGAGGGCTAACTTTTAGCTACATGACTATCCTCTAGAAAAATTTTCAGGCCCCTTATAAAGAGTATAAACAAACTCTGTGATAGCGAGAGAATGAAGAAAAAAACTGAAATGAGTGGAATTATGGAATTTTGTATAACTGATACTTGTAAGATTGCGCACTATGAACATGTACGTGCGATAGTTAAATTTATTGGACAGATTTCTGCGTGGCTGATTTAGCTTTATAGTAAAAATATTTGTGTGTATTTAAGCGTGCATTTGGTGAGAGAATAATAAGCATGAATGAAATTATATAAACCAAAATTTCTGTAGAGTGATCAGGTAGCTGAAAGTTAGCTTTAGATTTTGTATTCCATCATTTTTGTCAAACAGCTGAATACAACAACGAAAGCTAAATTTTTCATACGTGATTAACACCTTGATTTTTTCCCGTTTCACGTTTCACTTTTGGTATTTTGGTAGAAACGGTTCTTTACAAGTGTAGTTAACATATTTGTTGTGAATTTGCACCATTTTTCTACATGTCTATCTATCATTATTAAATATTGTTTGATTATTTATTGTTACTATTGAAACTGTGCGGTAACGGAAACATATTTCTTCAAATATTTATATTAATGAAATATTGAACATTGAACATTATTGGAAGTTTTTAATATTATTACTAAACATTGAGTGTAATCGAATGTTGTTGTTATTGAAAATCACTAAATATTATTATGATTGCATGTTCAATGATCATTTTCAATAATAATAATGTTCAATAATCTACAATGCTCAATGTAACTAAATGACATGACGGTCCGACCTTTTGTTCAAAATTCCAGCTATGAGATTAGCACGGATTCGGTTGTGTTTGCGTTATCAATAACATGTAGTAACGCTGTTAGTTCGCAGCAAAACCATTACATATATGTCGCTGGAACCATTTGCGCAGAAAAATTATTAGTTTTAGCTTGAGGCATCCGATAAAAACAAACGATATTAAAGACCGTAAGAGAGAGTAAGCAAACTCATATGAGTGCATTTAGTGAAATTTGTACGACGAGTATGCGTAAGTTTTCACTATGAAGATGTGTATGCTATACTATGAAGTTCTGATTGGACCTGTGCGTGAGACATACGCGCTGAAGCATTAATACTTATGTGTGGTTGTGTATATGTTTGCTTAGCAATTGTATGTAAGCGTAGACACAAAATGATTCAAATTTTGATTTTTTTGTGCTTAGCCGGTTTTATTGTTGCTATGTTCATATGAACATTTTTTTATAAATAAATTTGTTCTTTTTGGCAGAATTGCCGTTATTTTTCTATGTATCTATCTATATATTGCCATAATATTTGCATTATAATTTTTCTTCCCTACATATATTCCTATTGCTCTTCTTCTACATATATTTCCTATTGCTCTTATTAGAACCAAAATATTATAATTATATCGGAATTTGTAAATTTTCATAAACGTTTGACTTTGCCCAAAATATCATTTAAACAGATATGAAACATTGACCATGAACCCGCGTAGAATGGAACCCAACGCCTCACACAAAGAATTCATAACGATGCCTTTACCAACTACGCGATCGCAATGCTAACTTATTTGCTGTCATATATATATATCATACACCTTTCTGTATTATGTAATTCAAGTGCTTCCGGTTAATGTTTAACTGTTCAAATGTACGCACGAATTGAAATTTAATATGCGAAATATTGTTCTCTTTACAACAATATATTTTTAATATGTAATAAAAAATGGAGAAAATGATAAATTTCGAAGAATACAATAAGTAGGGGAGATATTTACAGTAGAAACTAAGAAAAATAATTATAACATTATGTTTTTGTTAGCGAGAATAATTATAATAAAGTCTTTTTGGTAATAAATAGGCAGATATGCAAAAAATTCCCCGAAAATATACCAATCACTACATCAAAGAATGTTCATATGAAAATACCAAGAATAAAAACAACCAAGCGCAGGAAAATCAAAAGTGAAAATTCCATTGCGTGTGCGCTTACATATAATTACTTAAGCAAACGTACGCACAACCGCACATAAGTATTTATGCTTTAACGTGAATTCACTCACGCATACATCTATTGAATATGCACTCAATGTTGATAGTGTGTAGTCTTACACATACTTGTCGTACAAATTGCTGTAAATGCTCTCATTTCAGTTCGCTTACTCTCTCTTACGGTCTTTAATATTGTTGCCTTTAATTATTGCTTAACAATTTGCTGCGCAAATGTTGCTAGTCAAATGTCCTCTCTTATATATACAATGTTTATGTCTCATTTTAGGTCTTTTCTCTCTCTCTCTTACGGTCTTTAATATCGTCCGTTTTTATCGGACGTCCTGGGCTAAAACTAACAAGTTTGCTGCGCAAATGTTGCTAGTGAAATATCTTATCTTATATACATAATGCTTTTGACTATCTTATGTTTTTGTTAGCAGCCGTTTGATTGCTTGCTCTTTCATTTACATTGTTTAGTACAGTCGAAAATTCTACTTATAGTCTCTTAATATGACGTCACATTCTCTTAAACGTTTCCAAAGTAAAGGCATATAAAATTCTATGTTTTCAAGTGAATATACGCTATGGTTTACATATAGATATGTATGTAACTAATATAATTTGGTTCCTTTTTATCGTTTCTTTTGAAATTCCAATTCCCAATCCAAATTTTTATTGTGAAAAAGGGTTACAATATGGGAATAATTATACCCTGCACCTCTTGTGTTCAAGCTACAGATTGCAATTTTTGAGATATTTCAATGGAATTGGTGCAGTGACGTGTTTCGACCCAAGAACAGACCCTATTGAAATTGGTCCGGATCGGGCCACTTTTTCGACCACTACCTATGTAACGCCCTATGAAAAATCGTTATATTGAAAAAATTGCAATTTTCACAATTTTTCAGCAAAAGTGGCTATGTAGTAGTATTTGGGCATTCGAAAATGGTGTGATAACTTTGGATTGGTTGGGGCAATTTTTGAACCTCCTCATATAACGAAAACTCAAATTCATACGACAAAAAGGTATAATTTTTAATGCTTCATAATGAAAATTATATCATAATAGTAATTTAATAGTAATTTAAAATTAAGTGCACGAAATTTGGACCATCTTAGGCTATTTTTTGGATCCTAGAAGTTTTAAGATGTGGTGATGAAAATTGACCATCAAAATAAAGAATTGTGTTAGATGTGGTGCAAGGTATTTAATGGGCGATCTTCATACAATTTATTTATTATTTATATATTTATTAATTTTATATCCTTACACATCTATTTCACATACTTCTACCATTTTCCACATTACATATGAGTTAGGATACAGGGCGCATTATTTATTTCTAGAATACATTCTAGAATGTTTTAAAGTATTCTACAATAGTCTAGAATGTTTTGGAATTTTTGTTTGATGCTGTGAGTATATAGCCCACTCTATACTATATTACACCGTTAACCGCCTCTTGTCATTTTACGTTTCTATCCAACTTTTTTTGAGATAAATAATTTTCTTCTTCTGCGAGAAGCCGCATCGGTACCTCATTTTAGTCTCACACGCAGTAGTTGATTATATTACATATCTTAGGATAATTTAAGGTATTTTAGAATCGGCATACAGTAGGTAAGAGAATGCAACAAACAGGACTAGCTGAAACTCTGCTGCGAAGTATGAATTCGGAGTCTTATCCAAATCGCCTTCAATAACGTTCGTTTCATCATAATATTTCGAAAATTGTAACGTATAGGTCGAACAAACATCAAACGGACAGATGAACAGACGGTCACCCATGCTTACATCGATTTAAGAAGTGATTCTCAATCGATCGCTGTAATCAACACAACATTTAAACAAAACACAAAAATTAAAAAGAAATTTTTTAAAAATATTTCGTAGATTACAAAGAAGCGTAAAAGAAAAAATATTTACTTTATGCAACAGTACGAGTCTGATGTAATTTATTAATATAGTAGTCCATAAAAACAGACAATATTTACGAATTATGTGTGAAAACATGAAATTATTAAGGGGACCCATAACTAATCAATTATTTTCGCAAGATACCATTTCTCATTAGTCCTGCGGCAACCAGACAAGTGTAAGCATACTTTTTTTTGCTGTTATTCTTCAACCAGTTTGTTAGTAATTTCTTCCCAAAAAAATAAAATTTTTTTGCAGCCCTGTAATAAAATGGCGGACTTTGTAACGTCTGAGAGCCATATTCGTAATTGTGTACTTTTCCATTTTAACGCCGGTTTAAGTGCCACGGAAACAACGAGCAAAATTTTCGACATGTATGTTGAAGGTCAACAAGTGTCAACGTTGGTTCAGAAGATTTGCTGCAAGTGATTATGACCTGTCAGATAAGCATCGAACTGGACGCACAGGTCAATTCGATAACGACGCCTTCAAATCTCTAGTGGAGTCGGATCCAAGCTTAACTATACAGGAACTATCAAGAAGCCTTGGGTCTACCTGGTCCACCGTACAAAGGCATTTAAAAAAATTGGCAAGGTACATACACAAGGTAAATGGATTCCACACCTGTTGTCTGAGGCCAATAAATATCGTCGGGAAACAATTTGTAATTCCATGCTCACCAGACTAAGCACAGATCCTTTTTTGTC